>JACCGJ010000124.1:0-47422 GCA_013407085.1 Atriophallophorus winterbourni
TATATTGATTTTTATATACATATACATATATATATTGATTTTATATACATCCGAGAATTTGAGATTGCCTAATATTATGTTGGTTTTGAAAGTGCTTGTACCGACTAAAACGTATTGTATTCGTCAAACGTATCAGATCAAAAACACTGGAGCCGTTAGAGAATATCAGCTAGCTACATAGACAAATTAACTAGACGTTGTAATGTCGAGCCATTGTTGACAGTATATTTGATACAACTAGTGTCCAAGCACATCAGGTGAAATAATCATCAACGGGAAGTCATTTACTTCATTTATATGCTCAAGTGTGATGATTTGGTGTTATCATTTAGAGGACTCCAACTAACATAAAATACGCGGTAGGCATAGAAATGTAAAAATTATTCGTTATAAATATAGCAGGTAACAATTATTTGAGCGTCTGAAATGAGAAGACTCTCATTAAATGCATGACCCTCTGACATTTTTGGTTTTATAGTATCTGAAACAAATAACACACACATTTCCACCATATGAAGAAGCATGCCATTTTAACGCATATTAATTCACACAAAATGTTTCTGTAAGTAATCAAACCTGGTGCTGTCATTTTCGCAACACAAATTTTATACTCGGCAGACATAAATTATTTGTTTGCAAGTATCGTATTTCACGAAAACCCTTTCCGAAAAGGAGAATGCGGATGAATAATTTAGTGCTCTATTAATAGCGGAAAGCTATTGTTTCGGCCATCCGTTATTGAAGCGTCTTCTCATCACCAGTAAGTGGTGATGAGAAGACGCATTTTGGAGGAAGCCTTGGTTGCTAGGTGTTTGGTAGGGCTTCCCACCTGTTTATTTGCAGTGTTTCATTAGTATATGTCGTAGCGCGCGACAATAGGCTTATCACTTGGGAGGAAACAAAATAATAAAAACGTTCCAATAGAAATATTTTTTTGCATTTATGATACGGTTTTCGATTTTATTAGCAACATAGATCATCTTTTTCTTCATAGCGTACCGTTGTATTGCTTCAAAGATAGCAGTAATACTTTCGGTCATTTAGCTCTAATAAGATACATAATATACATAAGTGAGGAGAGGTTTATCGATTTAGATATCGATTTAATGTTTCATTTGTCCTCCAAATCATCATCAGATGCATTCAACTACTTGAAGTGTTATATCATTATAAGATGGTCATTTTTCCCGTACATTCATGGTTTAGGATTAATCTATATAAAATTTTAATTACTTAATTTTACACAAAATATGAGGAAACCTTTATGCTTCTGAGTTCATCGGCTTTCTAACACTTTGGTTATCATTTCTATAATGTATTAGTTTACCCTGCTACATATGTTACGCACAAAAAACAATGTTCAATTTGAGCGTGACTGTCTCCTTTAGAAAAACCACTAAAGGATCACCTCGGTGCGCAACGAATTGCTTAATAACGGATTTCTATTACGTATCATTTCTGGTATTTATCGAACACGTAGAAAAACGCGATGATCTGAGCACAACATTTCACTTTTCAAACAGAAGCTGATCAGTCAATCCTCTGCTGCATGTTCAGCAAATAGGGATTGGTCAATTACACAAACGCACGAATCACTATATAGTACACCGATGGAATAAGATTTACACAGATAGATAATTTTCATCCCAAACTCTCTTTCAAGTCATCAAATTTAGAATTTGACTATGGTTCATATCTAACTTAGAATCTCAATCACACACTACGATAATGGCTCCACTTTTCGTAACCCTGAAATATGGCAGATTTCAATATTATGCTCTCATCAAACTTAAAAATTTTCACATTTTGTATTATGGTATTTTTTATTTCCCGAAACACGTGCAATTAACATTATTTTATGTTATAGTTGTACTTGCCAAAACATTACTATTTGCCATCAAATTTTAATATCATTTATAAAAGCAGGATTTAATATACCGTATCTTAAATATCTATGCATGTATGCTTTCTAACCATGCATCCCGTACGACCCGTTTTGTAACGTTGCACTCATTAGGTAAAAATGTGTCCGAACTTTAGGATAACTATAAAAGTAGGATGAATATTTTTGAAACTTACTTTCCACATTTTCGGATTTCAATGTCACTTAATTTAAAATTAAGAACATTTTATCACAACCTTCTTCATATGGTTTTTAAAAAAATAATTAAATGGTCAAGGCAGGAAAGAACTTTACATTTCAGTACGTTTTCAATATATTACGCCCTTAAGTTCATAGGCAACTGTTCTCCTGACACCACAGAAATTCTTCAATTTTTTCTATCAGACTGTAATCTGTATCAGAAACATTGTTAACCACAGCGAAACACTGAACATTTTATTTAATTTCTTACGTTGAAATTTAAGTAAAGAGCTGCATGGTGTAAGCATCACGGGAAATCTGCTTGCTTATTTTGCAAGTGTTCTTTTTAAACGCAAAACTCAAAACTCAGAATAAATGGTGAAATTTTCCGAATTATTGAAGATATGAGCGGATTCAATCAAGGTTCAGAACTTGGTTTAAGACTGTCCATAATATTTATAAATGATCCACCGCAATGATACTTTGTACTCTCGTTCCTTGCACCGATGAGGGTCAAATCTGTTGATGATTGCTTAATTTTACATCAGTTCACAATAATCAGCACCAGTTGTTGTTTCAACCAAGCTATCCTTTAATTTTTGCAAGTGCAAAATATTACGGTCTGAAATACGTTTCCCATTTTCATACGCTGGAATGGAGTGCATTAAATGTAGATATTGTTGCACAGAATTTTTTGAACGAAGTCCGCAGTGCAACGCCGCCTATCAACATGCACGTGGCATACTGGACTTACACCGATAAATTTTCGCACTTTTCACGCCGCACTCATTAACAAAGGTACTCAAGAAATACGTACACTTAGTCGGGGACAATACATTTTATTATAAGCAACATGGTTGGGAAATGTCATTTTTCTTCTCGAGACGATTTATCACAAATCATCTAAAAGCATTTATTCGTCGAGCAATGACTGACTGTAGATAGTGCAATCTCGAACGCGGGCTCTTCCGATCAGAACAAATTCTAACAAACTGAGTAATTCACACGGCACCTATTTACAATTTGCTCCAATCTTCTCACCCGAAGTCACAACCTTAACTAAATATCCGATTAAATTATCGCCCTGCTAGCTTCCTCGCAAACAGTTTACCGTCTAAAATTGCGTCGTCACAGAATAAAATGATATTTAAAGAAATGTTACGATCGAAATTAGATATTGAGGAGCATGAGATTAATGATCGCAAACTTTGTGTGATTCTACTTTGAACTATCCAGGGGTTGTAATAACCCTCGCGGCAATACGCCGTTGGATCAGTTGGGACTTAGTTTAGTCCCTTCAGCTACTTATAAAGTAGCGAGTAGACGCGACCTTCAGTTCACATTACGCCATCCGTCTACACAAATACCAGTTCGAAACGCGAAGAGTCCAGCGGATACGCATAGCTGATGAGAGGCAAAAACCTCGGAACCGGTCCTGTGCTTCCTGTGAGATTTTAGCGTTTCGGAATAGTATTCTACTCTGATCTATCCTGGGGTTGTAATAACCCTCGCGGCAATACGCCGTTGGATCAGTTGGGGCTTAGTTTAGTCCCTTCAGCTACTTATTAAGTAGCGAGTAGACGAGAACTTCAGTTCTTATTACGCCATCCGTCTACACAAATACTAGTTCGAAACGCGAAGAGTCCAGCGGATACGCATAGCTGATGAGAGGCAAAAACCTCGAAACAGCTACTGTGCTTCCGGTGAGATTTTAGCGTTTCGGAATGGTATTCCACTTCGAACTAGCCTGGGGTTGTAATAACCCTCGCGGCAACAGGCCGTTCGATCAGTTGGGACTTAGTTTAGTCCCTTCAGCTACTTCTAAAGTAGCGAGTAGACGCGAACTTCGATTCAAATTTCGCCATCCGTCTACACAAATACTAGTTCGAATCGCGAAGAGTCCAGCGGATACGCATAGCTGATGAGAGGCAAAAACCTCGAAACCGGTCCTGTGCTTCCGGTGAAATTTTAGCGTTTCGGAATGGTATTCTACTTCGAACTAGCCTGGGGTTGTAAGAACCCTCGCGGCAACAGGCCGTTCGATCAGTTGGGACTCATTTTAGTCCCTTCGGCTACTTTTAAAGTAGCGAGTAGACGCGAACTTCGATTCAAATTGCGCCATCCGTCTACACAAATACTAGTTCGAAACGCGAAGAGTCCAGCGGATACGCATAGCTGATGAGAGGCAAAAACCTCGAAACCGGTCCTGTGCTTCCGGTGAGATTTTAACGTTTCGGAATGGTATTCTACTTCGAACTAGCCTGGGGTTGTAATAACCCTCGCGGCAACAGGCCGTTCGATCAGTTGGGGCTTAGTTTAGTCCCTTCCGCTACTTATAAAGTAGCGAGTAGACGCGAACTTCGATTCACATTGCGCCATCCGTCTACACAAATACCAGTTTCTAACGCGAAGAGTCCAGCGGATACGCAAAGCTGATGAGAGGCAAAAACCTCGAAACCGGTCCTGTGCTTCCGGTGAGATTTTAGCGTTTCGGAATGGTATTCTACTCTTATCTATCCTGGGGTTGTAAAAACCCTCGCGGCAATACGCCGTTAGATCAGTTGGGGCTTAGTTTAGTCCCTTCCGCTACTTATAAAGTAGCGAGTAGACGAGAACTTCAGTTCTTATTACGCCATCCGTCTACACAAATACTAGTTCGAAACGCGAAGAGTCCAGCGGATACGCATAGCTTGATGAGATGCAAAACCTCGAAACCGGTCCCTGTTCTTCCGTGAGATTTTAGCGTTTCGGAGTGGATTCTACCTCGTAACTCGCTTGGGGGTTGTAATAACCCTCGCGGCAACAGGCCGTTCGATCAGTTGGGGCTTAGTTTTGTCCCTTCAGCTACTTATAAAGTAGCGAGTAGACGCGAACTTCGATTCACATTGCGCCATCCGTCTACACAAATACTAGTTCGAAACGCGAAGAGTCCAGCGGATACGCATTGCTGATGAGAGGCAAATACCTCGAAACCGGTCCTGTGCTTCCGGTGAGATTTTAGCGTTTCGGAATGGTATTCTACTTCGAACTAGCCTGGGGTTGTAATAACCCTCGCGGCAACAGGCCGTTCGATCAGTTGGGGCTTAGTTTAGTCCCTTCAGCTACTTATGAAGTAGCGAGTAGACGCGAACTTTGATTCACATTGCGCAATCCGTCTACAAAAATACTAGTTCGAAACGCGAAGAGTTCAGCGGATACGCATAGCTGATGAGAGGCAAAAACCTCGAAACCGGTCCTGTGCTTCCGGTGAGATTTTAGCGTTTCGGAATGGTATTCTACTCTGATCTATCCTGGGGTTGTTATAACCCTCGCGGCAATACGCCGTTGGATCAGTTGGGGCTTAGTTTAGTCCCTTCAGCTACTTATAAAGTAGCGAGTAGACGAGAACTTCAGTTCTTATTACGCCACCCGTCTACACAAATACTAGTTCGAAACGCGAAGAGTCCAGCGGATACGCATAGCTGATGAGAGGCAAAAACCTCGAAACCGGTCCTGTGCTTCCGGTGAGATTTTAGCGTTTCGGAATGGTATTCTACTCTGATCTATCCAGGGGCTGTAATAACCCTCGCGGCAAAACGCCGTTGGATCAGTTGGGACTTAGTTTAGTCCCTTCAGCTACTTATAAAGTAGCGAGTAGACGAGAACTTCAGTTTTTATTACGCCATCCGTCTACACAAATACTAGTTCGAAACGCGAAGAGTCCAGCGGATACGCATAGCTGATGAGAGGCAAAAACCTCGAAACCGGTCCTGTGCTTACGGTGAGATTTTAGCGTTTCGGAATGGTATTCTACTCTGATCTATCCTGGGGTTAATAACCCTCGCGGCAATACGCCGTTGGATCAGTTGGGGCTTAGTTTAGTCCCTTCAGCTAATTATAAAGTAGCGAGTAGACGAGAACTTCAGTTCTATTACCCACCCGTCTACAAACAATACTCGTCGCAAACGCGAAGAGTCCAGCGGATACGCATAGCTGATGACAGGCAAAAACCTCGAAACCGGTCCTGTGCTTCCGGTGAGATTTTAGCGTTTCGGAATGGGATTCTACTCTGATCTATCCTGGGGTTGTAATAACCCTCGCGGCAAAACGCCGTTGGATCAGTTGGGACTTAGTTTAGTCCCTTCAGCTACTTATAAAGTAGCGAGTAGACGAGAACTTCAGTTCTTATTAAACCACCACGTGGTATGTACAGAAGGTCGCACAAAGCGTGCTAAAAAGCATACATGATGAGAGAAAAACGGAGGCAAATAGGCCTTATAGCGGGCCATGTTCGCGTATAGCATACACCTTGATTGGACATTTGTGGCTTTTCGTAGGGAGAAGTGTCAGCCCAAGACACATTCTCACCACGTCCTCCAGTGCATGACGGACTTGCGGACGGTTGCTTTGGAGTGAGCAACGTTGATGCTTGTAAGCTGGGGAGAAAAGACTGGAAAAAGTGTTAGTCGTTTATGGCTATGTGAATGGTATGTAGTATAATGGTGTAGATCGGAATGGCGAAAGATAAACAAAAGTCACTTGAAAGTTGATTGCCATAGGTGTTTGTCTAGGCGTTGCTTGAACAAAGACAGTGACTCAGCACATACCACCTCCGGCGGGAGAGCGTTCCAGACACGGCATATGCGCTGAGACTGGACCTTAACGTGGTGCGATGGTTTGTGTACCTTCATGACCCATTGAGCTATACTGGGTGGTGCCTTTTGGTGCCAGCAGAGCTACTCATACCAGGAAGGTCGATGGATAGAGGTCAGACAAACTCAGTCTCAAGCCACTGCCTTGTAGTTCAGGCTTTTTAGCCAAAGGCTCCGGGTGGGGCCCCCTAAGCTAAACCCCTACTTCGGCATGGGCAACCGGGTAGTATCACGCCCACAAGCAATTATGAAAATAAAGGTAAAAATGACAGATCCCGTGCTCTCGCGCTCTCTGCTCTCAAGCTCTTTGCTCTCTGCTCAATATGCTTTACATGATCTCACACTGCATGCAAACTTTTTTAATAACTGTTTTCCGTTTTGTGGTTCTTTGGTTAGCCCTGACAGAAGTGCAGCTTGTTCATCGAGGTTTCCAAATTCAGCTACTCCGAATATTTTGCCTGCTTCGAATGCCTCCAGAGCGTTCTTCCGCCCACGCGTACCATTCAAATTAGCTGCGTTTAATGTACGGACTTTAGCTAGCATCGGACAGCAGGCAGCCTTGGCTCGCACGCTTGATCGCCTCGACGTCGATGTGTGCTGTTTGTCGGAAACACGCATGCATAACTCTAGCTCAGTTACACGATTGTCTAACCCTTCTAACTTACGTAAGTCACACTATCTACGTTTGTCCACTGATGACGATGCCATGGTATCTGGTCAAGCTGGTGTCGGGATCGTCTTGAGTGAGCGAGCTGAGGTCGCACTGTTAGACTGGATCCCAGTCGACAGTCGCCTTTGTGCAGTAAGACTACAGGGTTCGTGCAAAAAAGGTCGATTTCGCAACCAATCCCGCGACCTGTTTGTGGTTGCTGCCTATGCACCGACTAATTGTAGCTCTGAACGTGACAAGGATGAGTTTTATGGAAGATTACAAGAACTCATTAGACTTGCATCGAGGAGTGACATCGTTGTCCCAGCTGGAGACATGAATGCACGTGTTGGCCGTCTATCCTTAAACGAGCATTTCGTGGGTGGACGATTTGGTCTCGATTGTCATCGTAATGACAACGGCGAAAGATTGCTTAAATTGTGCTCAGAGCACAGACTGTACCTTGCCAGCACTAACTTCCGCCATTCGAAGCGCCACTGCTCCACTTGGAGATCTCCATCGGCGGCCTTGTTCACGCAAATCGACCATATTGCTATCAGCTACTCCTGGCGAGGGAGTGTGCAAGATTGCCGCTCCTACTGGGGCACCTGTCTAGAGTCCGATCATGCGTTAGTCTGTGCTAAGCTCTCGATGCGTTTTGGTGGGAAACGTAGAAATGTTGCAAGGCAGTTGAATGTTGCTAGGCTTAACGATCCCCCGGTTCTCCGAGGGTTTCAGGCCAATTTGAGTTCGCATCTGTCTACAGCTCCCCAAAATAGTATCGATGACCAATGGAGTGGGATTCAAACCTCCTTGGTGTAACGAAGCGTCATTTCTTACGTATCTTTTGTATTTTGCGCCAACATTATCGTTTGCTTTCATATCGCACAACACGTAGAAAAGGATGTCAAACTCTTTCTACGTTCCTATTATGAATAAGAATGATAATGTTGGTTATTCTATTTTATATTATATTAATCCTCAATCCCTTTGTTTTGTCGGATTCTAACCCGCGCTCGTTGGAGTTCGTTTCCCCTTTGGCCGCCACTAGCTGCTGCTACGCAGCCATCGCCTTCCAGCCATCCGGCTGCGCATACAGACAAGGACCTGTGAACAATCATCCAGCGACCCAGCTGCGCATCAACCACAGGACTTGTCTACGACATTCTATTGTACCGCGTGCCTCATCCCATACACCTTTTTATTCCACCTTTCGGAGTTCTCGCTTGGTATGTGCTATCACTGCTTGGGGTAAACTGCAACGTTACCTCAATCGCTACATTTGGTGACGAGGGTGGTCGTTCCTCTACGTGCCGTCAGAAGATTTTTCTTTATCAAGATATGGCGCTGGATTCAAAATTCCCACCTCTCGATTTTTTATTTTGTTTTTTCTCCGACGTTTTCTGCACATTTTCCAATCCCCACATCTCTTGCACTGAAGACAGTGCAAAAACTGAAGGGGGGGCGGTGTAACGAAGCGTCATTTCTTACGTATCTTTTGTATTTTGCGCCAACATTATCGTTTGCTTTCATATCAATAGATCAATAGTTTATTATGGTATAAAAAGCGGGGAGCTTGTACAAAACCGCAGGGTGGATTGTGCGGTGGATCGAAAAGAAAAGAATAGTAAAATGTTCGAGTTTCCAAGGCCTTATAGCGGGCCACATTCGCGTTAGCCTGCACCATCAGTGGATTTTTGTGGCATTTGGACAGGTAGGGCGTCAACCCGGGACACCGCTACCCACCACATCCTCCGGAACAGGGTCAGCTGAGACTGCGTGCGCTTGGACTTCCGATACTGGGATCTGGAAGAGCAATGAAACTGGAGAAGTGTTAGAGGGGTAGTGACGAAAATGCAAATGGCACAGAAAGAGAACTTACCGTTGCCACGAGGGGGTATTAGTGTCTTGGGAGTGGGAGATTTCATGGAGGTGGGAATCGAGGAGACCTTTGAAAGAACCGAAAGAAGCGGATTCAAAAAGCTTGCCTGGAAGAGCATTCCATGGACTGCAGACTCGCACCGAGAAAAACCTGCGGCGACATTCAAGTCGACTTTGCTGATGTAGCAATTTAAGTCCATGTCCTCGGAGATTTGTGCTGATGGATGGGACGAGTAGGGAGCTGCATGGATGGGAGGGGTCGCTCAGTATCCGGTATGTAAGTATCATGTCTCCACGGAGAAGACGGTACGTAACGGAGTATGTGTTTAAACGGCGTAATCTCTCCTCGTATGGCAAGTGGCGCATACCGCGGACGAGCTTTGTCGCACGCCGTTGGGCGTTTTCGAGGAGTGACATGTCCTTGCATAGCCACGGCCGCCAAGCCTGCACTGCGTATTCCAAGTGTGGCCGGATGTAAATGTTCAACAGAGTCGGGAAGAGAAACCGGTCGAACTTGCCGAGGGCGCGGCGAAGTAGGCCGGTGTTGCGGTTGGCTGCAGCTGCTGCGCGTTCGCATTGTTCTGTGCAACCAAGGTCTTGCTGAATGATAAGTCCAAGATCCTTTTCTTGCCGAACGCGTTGAAGTGTTGTTTGCCCCAAACGGTAGGTAAAACAAGCTGAGTGACGGATGGGGAGAACGCTGCACTTGGATGCGTTGAATGGAAGATAGTTTCGTGAGGACCAACAATGTAGGCGATCTAAGTCGTCTTGTAAGACACGGGAATCATCAGACGATTTAAGAGAGCGCCAAAGTTTGACATCATCAGCAAAGAGGAGGAACGGGGATTCAATGTCTTGTCCGATATCGTTGATGAAGATAATGAAGAGTCTTGGACCAAGAACCGAACCTTGCGGCAAACCACACTTGATTGGAAAGGGAGCTGAGTAGCAGTCGCGCACACGAACACAGAGAGAGCGATCGCAAAGGAAGTATTTCATCCATGATACCAGGGATGATCCAACGCCGTAGGAAGCGAGTTTAAGGAGAAGGATGTCGTGATGCACACGGTCGAATGCCTTGGAGAAATCCAAAAATATAGCATCGACACCAGTGCCTTCGTCGACGGCTTTCGTCCATTCATCTCGTGCGAGAAGCAAATTAGAGGTGCACGAACGTTTGGCCCGAAAACCGTGTTGCTGTTTGATTAAAATCCGATTCGTTTCGAAATGTGAGACAATGCGGTCAGAGACAATGCTCTCCATGACTTTAGAAATTACTGATAACAGCACGATGGGACGATAATTTGCAGGATCGGACCGGCTGCCGCCTTTAAATATAGGGCTTACAACACCTTCCTTCCAGGCTTGTGGAATGGTAGCCGAGTCCAAACAACGTTGAAAGTAAGTCGCCAGTAAAGGAGATATATGTGCTGCGGCTACTTTCAGGATTTTGGGATGGATGCCGTCAAGACCTGACGAGGAGTACTGTCGCAGACACAGAATCTTCCGATGAACTGCCTCAGGGGTGAACTTTATTTCCGGCATTTCTTGCACGTCGCGCGAGGGAAAAGAAAAGTGGGTAAGTTTTGCGGGATATGTAGGGTTAAAAATAGGAGCGTATTGTTGCGACAGCACAGTTGCAGCTTCCAAGGCGGTCGATGTGAGGCCGTGTGCGCTGACTAGGGATGGAATTCCTAGTTTGACCACGCGTCTTTGGTTCACAAGGTGGAACAAGCTTTTTGGGTTCTCCATAAACTTGTTGGATATATGCAATTCATATTGGGTCTTGTCTTGGCGGCTGAGGTATGTACAATAGTTTCGCAACGACCTGTAGTTTTCCCAGTCATTTTTGTTTTTTCCTGTCCGATAACATCGCCATGCCAGGTTTCGCTGTGCTATGGCTTTCTTCGTTCGGCTGCGAAGGAATGAGCCCGGTTTCTTTCATATCGCACAACACGTAGAAAAGGATGTCAAACTCTTTCTACGTTCCTATTATGAATAAGAATGATAATGTTGCTTATTCTATTTTATATTATATTAATCCTCAATCCCTTTGTTTTGTCGGACTCTAACCCGCGCTCGTCGGAGTTCGTTTCCCCTTTGGCCGCCACTAGCTGCTGCTACGCAGCCATCGCCTTCCAGCCATCCGGCTGCGCATACAGACAAGGACCTGTGAACAATCATCCAGCGACCCAGCTGCGCATCAACCACAGGACTTGTCTACGACAATTCTATTGTACCGCGTGCCTCATCCCATACACCTTTTTATTCCACCTTTCGGAGTTCTCGCTTGGTATGTGCTATCACTGCTTGGGGTAAACTGCAACGTTACCTCAATCGCTACATTGGAAACAGCCGCGTTGGATAGTTGTGGGTTGACTTCCCGTGTAGCTCAGCACTGGAGTTCTGCGAATTCTCTCCAATTAATGGACCAACGTCGGTTGCTTTCTGCTGATAGCATACATGATGCGTCACGAAGGCTTATTAAACGTAAACTGGTTGCCAGTTTGAGAACCGACAGGGAAAGTTGGTGGAGTTCTAAGGCTACGGAAATGGAATCTGCGGCAGCTGTAGGCAATTTCAGAAAATTGTTCCAACTCATCAGAACAACTGGAAGCGGGCGACCAGGCATCAGTGAGTTGATACGTGAAGCAGATGGTTTGCCAGTTTTTAACATGCACATACGCATGGAGCGATGGGCAGAACATTTTGAAGCACAGTTTAACTGGCCTTCTGCACCCACTGATATCGAGAATACGGAACACTGTACCCCATGGTCGATTTCTCTTGAGGCTCCGACTCAATCAAAGATTTACAGTGTAGTCCGGAGCCTTAAGCGCCATCGGGCATCAGGTGCTGATGCTTTGCTTCCGTCATTGTTCAAAGATGGCGGTTTCGCTTTAGTTCGCGAACTTCAAACGCTGTTCGCCAACATATGGGCTGAGGAACGCGTTCCGATCCCT
This sequence comes from Atriophallophorus winterbourni, assembly GCA_013407085.1. Lineage (NCBI taxonomy): Eukaryota > Metazoa > Platyhelminthes > Trematoda > Plagiorchiida > Microphallidae > Atriophallophorus > Atriophallophorus winterbourni. The sequence goes on from JACCGJ010000124.1 coordinate 12,208, forward strand.
TGGAGAGAATCAATAATTGCTCCTATTTTCAAAAAGGGACGGCGCGATTCCTGTGAAAATCATCGGGGTATCAGTCTCATTTCAGTAGCTCCTAAAATACTGGCGTCCATTCTGCTTCACCGATTGAGTACCAAACGGGAAGAGCAAATCCGTGAGGAGCAAACTGGGTTTCGTGCCGGCCGAGGGTGCATAGATCAAATTTTCACACTCCGTCAGTTACTGGAGCAACGCCACACTTTTCGTAAACCAACTATCGTGGTATTCCTTGACATCCGAGCGGCATTCGATTCAATCGATCGTGAAAGTCTTTGGAACTGTCTACTGAGACATGGAGTGCCCGAGAAGTATGTTTGGATCTTGAAAGCATTATATTGCCAAACTTCGGGCAGGGTTCGAGCGTACGGACAATTGTCGTCCTCGTTCAATATCTCCAGCGGGGTGCGGCAGGGCTGCCCTATCTCGCCGTTCCTTTTTAACTTCGCGATCGACGATGTCCTGAGAAAAGCTTTAGCTGGCCTGGTGGGCACAGGTGTTGAACTTCTGCCGGGTGAGCGAGCGACCGATCTAGAGTATGCCGATGACATCGCACTTCTGGGAGATGACCCTCATATAATGCAACAAGCCCTGGACCGCCTGGCACTTGAAGCTTCAAGGTATGGCATGTGCTTTGCGCCTAACAAGTGTAAAACACTTACCCAGGATTGGAGCGGCTCTCTTCCAAACCTAACTGTGTGCGATGTCAATCTTGAATTGGTCGACAGCTTTGTTTACCTTGGCAGTTGTATCTCCGCTGGCGGTTGTGTCGAGGACGAGATCTCACATCGTGTTCGCAAAGCGGGTGCAGCGTTTGCTAACCTTCGCCACCTGTGGCGTCGACGCGATGTTTCACTCCATACTAAAGGCCGAGTGTACAACGCAGTGGTGCGTGCTACACTCATTTATGGCTGCGAAACCTGGTCTATCCGAGCGGAAGATGTCCGTCGGCTTTCTGTTTTTGATACCCGTTGCCTGCGTAGAATTGCTCGCATTCGGTGGCAGCATCGTGTTACAAATATAGATGTCTGCAAGCGGGTGTTAGGACCAGGTGGCCACGGACTGAGAGAAATGCTGATGCTTGCTCGCTTGCGATGGTTGGGACATGTATTAAGAATGCCTACTCACCGTTTACCGTACCGCGCCTTATTCGCAGAGCCTGACAGAAGCTGGGAAAAAGATCGGGTGGCCAGTCCATGACGTGGCGCGTTGGGATGAAGAAACTCACCGTAGCGCTAGGCTCAGTTGGGCGTATTCGTTTGCCTGGGTGGGGTCCAAAAGCTCCACCTAATAGTTGGCTGGAAACCTTACGCGATATGGCTACAAACCGAAGTCAGTGGCGCCAGTGTATTTTATTATGTGTGTCATAATTTTTTTATTCGGTATTATTTTACATAAAAAAACAAAAAAAAACAAAAAACCCAAAAAATCGCATGCAGTGAAACTACAAAAACAAGCTGCTTTTTTGTGCATTTGCTTTTGCGTATTCCGCTTGCCTGCTTTCCCTTTTCCACGCGCTTGCTTATCTGCTTTTCCTGCTTCATATTGCTTGGCACTTTATCTGGCTCCAGACTTGTGCTTCATGATGATGATGATGAAGGGGTAGTTAATACCTTCGACTGTTCAATCGGCTGTTCTGATGAGCAATCTTGAGATTGTGCCCACGATGATTACGTCGATTGGATATAGGCATCAGGGACTTGCAAGGGTGCTGATTCTCTGAGAATGCGAAAGGTCAAAAGCAAACCTCCGTGGAGGAGTCGGTAGCGGATTGAAAAGATGCCGCTATACTGTAGCCGTTCTTCGTAGGACGTTTTGAAGGCCGTTGATAAGCTTCGTTGCTCGTGCAGTCTCTGACTGTACGGCACTTTGCCTAGATCAGGCTTGTGCTTTCATTCATTCATTCATTTATTGTTGCTCGCCGTTGTGGCTGTTCGAGGGCGTTCATGTCTTGTTGGAGCCACGGATGCCACGCACTGACTGCATATTCGAGCGGGGGGCGGATGTAAGCGGACAGTAGATGTGGGAAGATTCGTTGGTCAAAGCGTTTGAAAAGTCGCCTCAGAAGACCAACACTGGTTTGCGGTTCTTGCAGCCTTGTCGCACTAGCTGGAGCAACCCAAGTCTTGCTGAACGATGACGCCAAGGTCGCTTACCTGGTCCACATGGTGCAAAAGCTCGTCCCCCAAGTGATAAGCGTAACGAACAGAGTGTCGAATGGCCAGAATGTGGCATTTTTTTGAGTTGAAAGGTAAATTGTGTTCTAATGACCACGGGTAGAGGCGGTCGAGGTCACGTTGCAGGGTTTGATGATCTTCGAAGCTAGATATACGACGCCAAACCTTGAGGTCATCCGCGAAGAGTAAAATTGAGCTTGATAAGATCATGGTGATATCATTGATGAATATAAGGAAGAGAGTGGGTCCGAGTACGGATCCTTGCGGAACTCCACTGGTTACCGGGAAACAGTCTGAATAGGCGTCTTTGACGCACACACACGATGTGCGATCTTGCAGAAATCGGCTGATCCACGTCAACAAGGGGTTGGGACCCCCTAAACGAAATTTCCCGTACTTCGGTGTAGGCAACCGGGTAGTATCATGCCTACGTTCAACGATGCCGATGACAGCGCTTTGTACCCCCCTTCTCGCTTTGTACATCTCATTGTTTATGTTGAACAGCACTATATCTGTATCAGATTGTGCAAATATAATAATAATATCATCATCATCAAAGACAGCAATACACCGGTAGCACGTACCGAATGCTTAACTGCCATACAACCATAAAAAAGTAAAATCCTAAAAGATGGGGAAGGGTGGGACTTAAATTGCTACGGCTTCTATAGAAGAGTAAGCACAAACAAACTGGGGAGAGGTGCCTACACCTCGAATGGAACATGCATTCAAACAAGTTTCGTGAACGAGTAGAGCAACATCAGCACGGCAGCTTCCTTGCGGCTTTCACTGTCATGCATCATAACAAGCTTTTCTCGTCACTCCGCTTGACAACATACAAGGTTATGCAAACACTCCAAGAAGATGCTTAGTGCAAGACCGCCATTGAACACGGTTTCGGGACATATCCTGAAGCGTAACTAACCACTGCGATATCTGATCGCGGGGACACCAGCCTGGAAGACGCGCTGCGCCTACTTTGGAAAGGTTACTAGTAAGAATTTTTAGCTGCCTATGCCATGTGACGGTTTGGCCACCCCGAGATTTACGCCAATCAGGATGTGGCGTCGCAAAAAGAATCTGTTTCGGAAGTCGGTGGTCCGGCATCCGTAAAACGTGACCCAACCAGCGTAACCTATGCAGGTTGATCTGCTTCTCTATATCGACATTACTACCAAACAACTTATTTCGGAGAGCATCGGTGCGCATACGATTGTAACAGCTAACTCCTAGAATGCTGCGGAGACACCGGTTGTCAAATACTTGGAGACGCTGAATGTGTTCTTTACGTAAGGTCCAGGTTTCGCACCCATACAGTAACACAGCCCGCACTGTCGCTTTATAGACTCTACCCTTGAGTAGCAGAGACAGTCCTTTCTGACGCCAGAGGTGACCTAGGTTGCGGAATGCTACGGTCGCTTTAGAAATGCGTGCCGAGACCTCGTTATCTAACGATGCAGAATTATTGATACAACTACCGAGATACGTAAAACGATCCACAATTTCAAGCGCCTGATTGTCAAGTAATAAAGCCTTGTTCGATAAGTCGATGTCCTGCAGAAGAACACTGCACTTAGAGGGCGCAAAACGCATTCCAAATGCGGGCACAATACTAGATAGCTTGTTCAGTATCGCCTGTGCATCTGTGTATGAGTCGAAGAGCAGAACTATGTCATCAGCATAATCCAAGTCGAGAAGCTTGACGCCTGGCATTATGTGAACTCCGAAGGCTGGAGCACCGTCGCTGCATAATTCCATGATAGCATCAATTACGAAATTGAACAAAAACGGAGAAATCGGACATCCTTGTCGGACGCCACTTGTAGTGTTGAATTTGGGAGAAAGTTCGTTGTAAACCTTAACGCATCCGGATGTATGAGCATAAAGTGCGCGTAGTATGTTGACATACTTATGCGGAACGCCTTTGCACAGCAAGGTCTTAAACAGGACATTTCGATCGACTGAATCAAATGCTCCTTTGAAGTCTAAAAAGATGGCTATTGTCGGCTGTCGATAGGTGTGCCGCAGTTCTAATATCCGTCGAAGAGTAAAAATGTGGTCAACACACCCTCTGCCAGGCCGGAAGCCAGCTTGCTGCTCACGGATCTGTGATTCCCTATGCGATGTTAATCTTCGAAGACATATGGACGCTAATAATCTCGTAATGATGGGAGTGAGACTTATCCCACGGTGATTAGAGCATGAGCTTCGCACACCTTTTTTAAATATAGGTATGATAACTGATTCGCCCCAACTCGGAGGGACGGATTCTGACATCCACACTTCACGGAGGAGATCTCCTAATGTGCTGATTAGGACTTGGCCACCTTCTTTGAACAAAACAGGCGGTATGTCATCGGGGCCAGCAGCTTTGAATCGTTTCATGGATTCGATACATGCTTTAATTTCTAAATCATTAGGGGGATCTACGCTAACAGGCCAAGGATCACACTGCCTTAAGTGAGGGAATGATTCTGTTGCAGGCGACCAGCTGAATTGTTCTTCAAAATGTACGGCCCAGCGTGACAGGCGGCGATTCTTATTAGTGATGAGAGTACCGTCTAATTCCGCTATAGTCTCACTCACTCCTTGTTTCGTAGGCCCAGTCGATCGAATAAGTTGGAAGAGTTTTCGCACGTTACCCGCATTATTTGCTATTTCCATTTCTTCGACCTTATTAAGCCACCACCTTTCTCTGTCTAGTCTTAGGCTCCGTTTAAGTTCATTCCTCACGCGTCTACGCTCTGTGTTGTGTTCAGGACCATGAGGTATTTCGCGTCGCTGGTGAAGAATTTCTATAGAGCGCTGTGAAATCCAGTGGGACTTTTGGGTTGGCTGTGCAATCTCACAGGCTGTTATTGCGGCGGCTCGCATAATCCCTGCTATTTTGTTCCACCTTTCATCGGTAGTTGCATACTGGGCAACTGGGAGTGAGTTACTCAAGGTGGTCCTATAAATGTCTTGAACTGCAGGCTGAAAGAATTTTTCGACAGCAATGCGTTTCCCATTCGAGGGCTTCGTACCGGAGAACTTTAACGAGAACCTACATCGCACAAGAGCATGATCTGAATCTACGCAGGTATTCCAAAAAGAGCGGCAATCCTCAATGCAACCTCTCCAGCGAGCACTTATGGCGATATGGTCGATTTGGGCCGAAGGTTGGCTTTCATCCGGCGAGCGCCATGTGGTAATTTGACATCTTTTATGGCGAAAGGAGGTGCTGCTAATGAATAATCGAGATTGTGCACAGAATTGTATAAACCGTTCACCATTATCTGTGCGTTGGCTTTCAAGACCAAACATGCCACCTAATTGTGATTCAGATGTATCTAAGCGACCTAGTCTGGCATTCATATCTCCTGCTAAGACAACAATATCGGAGCTTTTTGCACGTCGCAAAAGAGCATAAAGATCGTCGTAGAAGGCGTTCTTCTCGTCGTTGGAATTGGTGTTAGTTGGAGCGTAAGTTGCTACAATAAACAAGCATCTCTGATTAGAAGATTTTGAGTTTGGTCTAATATTAGTGGCTAGTCTAACTGCGCACATCCTGCTATTACAAGGAATCCAATCGATTAGACAGGATTCGGCACGCGAATTCAGCACTATACCAACACCCGCCTGTCCTGAAAGGGCAGCTACAGAATCACCAGAGCAGCGCAAAAAGTAACGAGTTGAAAGGTTTGGGGCAGTAAGTTCGGTAATTATAGACGGATCATATAAGCGCGTTTCCGATAAACAGCAAACATCAATAGATAGACTATCTAAGGTAAGAGCCAGTGCAGCTTGCTGGCCTATTTGTCTCAGAGTCCTGACATTCATGGCTCCGATGTGAGCAGAGGTCCGTGGTTTAAGAAAGTGATCTGTAGATTCGCGAACAGAAAATGTTCCAACATGTTCAGCGCGGTCTTTTCTAAAGCTGGGATTGACAGACGGAGAGTTGTTAAGAGTGGATGGGGGAGGGAAGGGTCGGAAACAGTTTGAAGAGTAGGGCCAGCAGTAGCTTGTTTTCGCTTACCCGCCCTGCTGTATGCAGCAGGTAAGGCGACCCTGTTTATCGTGCGCGACGGCCGATGCACTATGGAGTTGGTTTTCGTAGTAATAGTCATGGTTGTATGCGGGCTGGGATACTGCCAGGTCGCCCATGCCTAGACAGGAGAACAATTAGGGTTCTCGACCAAAGCCTTTGGCTAAAAAGCCTGACCCACAAGGCAGCGGGTTAGGTTGAGACCGTGTTCGTCTGACCTCTATCCATTGACCTTCCTGGTATGAGTGACTCTGAAGGTGCTCGGAGAGCACCACCCAGCATAGCTCAATGGGTCATAGAGGTACACAAACCATCGCACCACGTTAAGGTCCAGTCTCAGCGCGATGGTAATAATAATATAATAATCAATTCCGTAGTGGCGTAGCTTTTGAATGAGATTAAGGTGATCAACTCTATCAAAGGTTTTCGAAAAATCCAGGTATGCCACGTCAACTGCCACCCGGCAGTCCACGGCTTTCGTCCAATCGTCCCTGGCCAACAGGAGGTTGGATAGGCAGGAGTGTCCTGGCCGGAAACCATGCTGTTCATGAGCAAGGATGTGATTTTTCTCAAGTTGGCGTGTGATGGTGTCAGCTATAATACTTTCCATGACCTTTGAGATCACAGACAGCAGGGTCACCGGGCGGTAATTAGCTGGTAAGGTGCGTTCGCCTCATTTAAAGACTGGAGTGATCAAGCCTTGTTTCCAAGTTTGTGGGACCGGCTGAGTCGAGTGAACGCTGGAAATATAGCGTCAGATCGTTTGAGATATATGCTGCGACTGCATTCAAAGCCTTTGGGTGTATGTGATCTATACTCGGGGAGCTATTCTGTCGCAAGTGGATCAATTTGTGGTAGACGGCGTCGCGGCTGAAGATAATTGAGCTCAATGAAGGCACAGGAGACAGTGGTGCAAGTATGACTACGGAGTGAGGGGCAGCACGAAAGATGGGAGCGTACTGCGCGCCCAAATTGCTGGCGACTTCTTCAGGTGACGTAGATAGAACTGAGGGTGTCTTGAGCGAAGGGATACCTGTTTTCACTTTCCTCCGAGCGCTGATCTCCTTATATAGCAGCTTAGGGTTGTATAGAAGTCTCAAAGTTAGCTGTTGTTGATAAAGGAATTGATCGTTACTTTTGAGAGATGTACACTGATTTCGCAATAATCTGTAGAATTCCCAGTTCTCTGAGGTGGGGCATCGAGAGAAAGTATGCCGTGCAAGATTCCGTAGTGCCATCATTTTTTGGTCCGGCTTCTAATTGTTGGTCGGTCGCGTTTTGTTGGTATTGCCTTCATCGTCGATGATAGGTCAAGTAATGTGTGCCATCGTGTAACAAAATAACTCCAAGCAGTATCAAGTTGCGTAGTATGTAGCAAGTCCCACGTGTTCGTGGCAACAAGCTCACGCAGTAGCGTGTAGTTCGTAATCCTCCTAGTAGTGGCGTCCGGTATCCCCCATAATGAGAGTAGCAGAGGTAATCAAATATCAGCACGGCATGATCAGCATGACCCAGTGGTGGTTCGATCATCATGTTTTCGACCATCAGTTCTTCGTTGGTGAGTATCAGATCGAGGGTAGACGGGATCTGGTGGCCGCAGAATCGTATCGGTTCGTTGACATGGCTGTACAATGGATGGGTAGCAATCAATTCTGATAAGTCACGTCCAAACTGATGGCTGGGCGAGCCTGACGATACACCCGGAGAGTTGAAGTCTCCCATTATGAGGACATGCGTGAAGTGTTGAGAAAGTCCGAGTCGGATGGCAACCAGCAAAGAAGAGTCTGTATGAGAATCCGCATTTGGAGGGCGGTAGATCACACCCAAAAGGCCACGTCGTCGCGCTGCAAGAAAACTCTACACCACAGTGTCAGGAACAGACAGATCAGGGTCTTTGATCTCTTCACAGCGTATTGCTTGATTGTAATACAGTAGGACACCTCCACCCCTAGTCTTACGATCAATGTGCACAGATGTGCAATCCTGCAGCATTTCTGTGCTGTGCGGCTAACATCGTGCTAAATTGATTGGCCACCGCTAATGAGCTCCATGCTGAAACACGCTGAAGTCTCACTACCATTTCTATTTTCTTTCTATTTCTTTGTCATATCTGTCTAGGCCTGGGAAACCTGACAGTATCTTAGCCCACGTGCAGTCTCTGACTGTGCGGCACTTTGCCTGGATCAGGCTTGTGCTTTCATACCATACCATACCTTACGATCAATGCGGAATGTGATGACAATGAGATCAAAGTTTTTGTTATATGGAGCAGTTTTAATTCGGAGAATTTGTCCATGAATCCTCGGATGTTCGTATAGCAACAGGACAGTGTATGGCGGTTGCGTTGGGCGTCGTGAGGTGTGAATGAATGAATGCACAAGCCTGATCCAGGCAAAGTGCCGCACAGTCAGAGACTACACGTGGGCTAAGATACTGTCAGGTTGCCCAGGCCTAGACAGATATGAGGGAGAAATAGAAATGGTAGCGAGACTCCAGCGTATTTCAGCATGCAGCTCACTACCGTTGGCCAATCAATTTAGCACGATGTTAGCCGTGCAGCACGGAAATGCTGCACGATTGCAGATCCGTGCAGGTGTAATACCTAGGAAGCCGATCCGGAAGGGGGTGATGGGGAGGTCACGGCAAAAACGGGTAAGTCATTCCAAACACGAGGGGTACGGACAGAAAATGAAAATCTACGGTAGTTCAACCGACTGGGCTGGTGGGCTAGCTTGAAGACATGTCCCCAGGTTCCGGAACTGGATGCTATAAAAAGCAGTCCATGGCACGGTTTTTTGTTCTCCTTAAGGATCTGGAAAACAAGTATCAGATCCCCTCGGATGCGACGGTAACTCGTCGGGAACACGTTGAGTTGCTGGAGGCGGTCTTCATAGTTCAGAAAACTGAGTCCTTCGACGAGCTTTGTGAATCTCCGTTGAGCCTGCTCTAGGACGTGATGGTCACGCTTTAGCCATGGAGACCAAACAGATACCGCATATTCCAGGTGGGGTCTGATGTACGCGTGTAGGAGCGAGGAAAAGAGGCGGTGGTCAAAAGACCCGGAGACACTTTTGAGGAGTCCTACGTTGCGATTGGCGACTGATGATGCGAGGGAACATTGGGCTGAGCACCCAAGATCACTTTGAACCAATACGCCGAGGTCTTTTTCTAGCATACTCACCGAAAGTTCGGTGTCCCCTAGCTTGTACCTAGGTTCGCCAGGGTGACGAATGCAGAGAGATCGGCATTTTCGTGGGTTGAAATGGAGCTGGTATGACGTTGCCCAGTTATTAAGTGAGGTAAGATCCGCTTGTAAGTCATCACAATCATTCAAAGATGAGAGGATTTGGCATAGTTTGATATAATCCGCGAACATCAGAAACGGTGAGTTCACACGCTCCAATGTCGTTGATGAACATCAAGAACAGACGCGGACCGAGTACAGAGCCCTGGGGTAATCCGCATTGTATTGAAAAACAATCGGAGAGCGATTGTCTGACGCGTACGCGAAGTGTCCTGGAGCGGAGGAATTCGACTAACCAAGACAAGAGTGGGTTACCAATTCCAAGTAGGCCAAGCTTTTGCAGTAAGATAGCGTGATTAACACGGTCAAAAGCTTCGGAGAAATCCAGGTATATGGCATCGACACCATAGCCTGCATCGACAGCTTTGGTCCAGCTCTCCCGCGCCAGAAGCAAGTTTGTTGTACAGGAGTGTCCGCGGTGAAACCCATGTTGTTCGACAGCGACAGCATTCGTGTTCTCCATAAAAGCCATCAAATAATCGGATAAAATAGATTCCATTACTTTGGAAAGCACAGGGAGCAGAGTGACTGGGCGGTAATTCGCAGGTTCACTGCGGTTTCCACATTTATAGATCGGTGTAATGATTTCCTGTTTCCTATCTTCGGGAACATTGTAGTTATCGGACAGACGTTGGAAGTACATGTAAAGTGGTTCACAAAGTTGCGCAGCAACCGCACGCAATGCTTTCGGTGTGATCCGGTTTACTCCAGGTGATGAATTTTCACGGAGCTGCGTTATCTTTTTATATACACGTTCGTCGGTGAACAGAATAGTAGAGAGTCTAGGTGGGGGTGGGGTGATATTCAACGAAGATGGTTGGCCATTCTGGAATACAGGTATGTAGTGATCCTTCAGGGTATTTGCGGCTTCCATAGAAGTCGATGTGGAGCCGCCTTTAATTTTCAGTGATTGGATACCAGTTTTCGCTTTTCTTCTGTCATTTATATGACGGTATAGCAGTTTTCGGTTGACTAAAAACCGTGCAGTTAACTTATTATGATAATCCAGCTTATCTTGACGCACTAGAGACGTATAGTGGTTGCGTAATTGGTCCTGGATTGTGAATAACAGCGGTTAACGGCAAAGTTGACATGTCGCCGCATTTTTCAGATTCGCGATTTACCATTCCCGATCAGCGTGACGCACAGTTCGAAGTTGGAATATTTGTGTGTGTTGATAATTGCATTGAATATTAAATTTTCACTCACAGTGATTTCGTTCCTTTGTCCATTTTTACTGTAACATTATTTTATATTTTGGCACTTATCCACTACACACTGTCTACTCCTGTCTACTGATGACGACGCCATTTTATCTGGTCAAGTTGGTGTCGGAATTCTTTTCCGATCCACCGCTCAATCTATCCTGCGGTTTGTACAAGCTCTTAGCTTCTTATACCGTACTAAATTATTGAGCTGAGGCCGCACTGTTATACTGGATCCCAGTCGACAGTCGCATTTGTGCAGTAAGCCTATAGGATTCATGAAAGTAAGACCGATGTCGCGATCAATCCCGCAACCTGTTTGTGGGTGCTGGCTATGCACCGACTAATTGTAGCTCTGAACTTGCCAAGGATGAGTTCTATGGAAAATTACAAAGACTCGTTAAACTTCCATCAAGAATTGACGTCGTTTTCTTAGCTGGAGACATGAACGCACTTGTAAGCCGTCTATCTTTAAATGAGCAATTCGTGGGTGGAAGATTTGGTGTCGTTTGTCATCGTATTGCCAAGGCGAAATATTGTTTAGTTTGTGCTCAAAGCACTAACTTCTAGCCTTCGAAGCGTCACTGGTCCAGCTGGAAATCTCCATCGGCGGCCTCATTCGCCCATATTTCAGAACTCAGAAAGTTTCAGTAGATAAAGCAATAAACTTAATAAAAACCATAGGATGACAGGTATATGGAGTATGATTATAAAATTTCTGAAAAATCAATGGGGACAGTCTCATGCCGCATGGTTTGTCATATATTCATTGAGTTTGGAGGCGAAAACCGCAACAGATTACGAGCGTGTGAATGCTTCAGGCAAAATATTCCATGTGAAACAAATTCTTACCGAGAAAAAATGTCGACGAATATCCATTGGGCTTTAACAAGTGTTTGAACGGATGGTTTTCAGTATGCAAGATATTGAATGCCAACAGGTCACTCCGTATCCGTCGTTGAGTACAATCGTGTAGATCTAGTTTTAACATTCGCTCGTTGAAGGGCATATTTCTGAATCGGGAGATCAACTTTATCGCAAGATAATAAATCCTATCAAGTAGTTCGATATATTTCCTCCACAATGGTGTCCAGGCTTCGATGGAATATTCCTTAAAAGGACGTACATATTAATTAACAGGGGTAAGGTTTCGGGCATGAAAATCCTAAATATCCTTTTTAGAAGACTCAAGATACGGCAGGCTTTATTGTACACTGCCCGGCAATGATGTCCAGGATTAAGGTCAAACGACACCCAGATACCGAAAGATTTTTCTGCGGTGATCCATACGAGATCTTGCGTGCCAAGCTGATACGCGTGGTGCAGAGATTTTCCAAGCCGCAGCATTTTACATTTCACAGGGTTAAATGGTAATTTATTTGCCTGGGACCAACGAAATAAGGTGCACTGATCGCGTTGTAATACCATACATGACATGTTTCCATATTTTAATATCATCGGCAAACAGTATCAAGTTAATTCAAATATCCTCTACTATATTGTTCATATACACCAAGAATAGAAGAGGTCCAAGCACCAATCCTTGCGGAACTCCACTTGTAACGTCTATTGTTCTAGAGAAGGTGCTGCCAACGCGAACATCGACGTGCTTATCAGTAAAATAGTCCCTTATCCAATTCAGCAACTTTCCCGTTATTTCCGTTAAAATGTCATGGTTGACTCTATCGAAAGCTTTGGAAATGTCGATGTAGCAGGCATGTACAGCCCCACCATCGTCTAGCGCCTTCGTCCAATCCTCGAACGTTGTAAGAAGGTTAGATAAACAGCAACAATTTCTTCGAAAACCGTGTTGTGCTGCAGTCAAAATATTTCGATTTTCAAAATGTTCCCTTATGCGCGCAGTCACAATGCGTTCCATTAATTTAGAAATCACTGGAAGTAGCGTTACCGGTCTATAGTTTTTTTGTGTTAAAGCGTTGTGGTTTCGCTACGAGAACGACATAGTTCGACTTGAAAGCGTTCAACGTCTCACAAGTCTCAAGATTGAGGTTCATCGAGGGAAACCTGACGTAGCACGCTTGATGTCTCTAAATCTTTCCTTCCTTAGGCGCCGTCATTTAAGGAGTCACGGTTGAAATCTCTAAGATTTTGAAGGTGTTAAGTGGCATTTTATGAACGACTTCTTGACCTTAACTCCCGAACTGGGAATCCGGAGTCATTTACTTGAACTTCCTATGATTCTTCTTCAGTTGACCTCTCCACGGCTGTCTTTTCAGCATCGGTTATAACGCTCAAGAAATACTATCCGTATAATCTCTTGGCGTCGTGATCACCGAAAATTTCAAACAGACAAAAAGAAAAACTTTTTGGTAGTGATATGTGCTTCTCTGAAGCTTTCCACCGAAAGTAATTCCGGACGCTCGATTAGCCACTTATTTTCCTGTGCAAATTGAACTGGTATAAAAATCTTATTTTTTCCAATTATTTTAAACGTATTTTCGTTGTTATTGCTATTCTTATACTCCATTTTCATCCTTCCCAGCCTTTCGATCATTTTCAACATTCTTCATCCAACATAATCGTTTTTCACATTTTTTCATTTTTCATTACTCTTCATACCAACGTTTCTGAACTTTTCTTTTAGTTTTGATAACGCCTTTGGGCTTATGTCTGATAACAACTCGATCAATGCGTACGTCGACTTTTCTCCGTGGTACGAGAACATACAACTGTTAAGCGAAGCAGAATTGACAGAATTAAAGCGACTTCTGTTGTCTTTAAATAACGAGTAAGTCCCACATCCGATGTTCCTGATGCAGTTTGTGATGCTAGTTGAATTTATCATTCTCAAAGTGGTTTTGAGTTGTTTTTGCCGTGCTCAAAACTGTTCCGCTTTTCGTTTGCGCGAACCGAAGCCTGTTGTTGATATTTCAAAACTAGTTTCATTTTGTTTCAGCGCAACGTAATCAGGCATTTACTCCATCCTTTTCGGGTATGCCACAGTCAGACACCCTATCCATTCGACGCCCGAAGAGGTCAACTGCGAAGCAAAATGACGTATGTCTGTCCACTCTATAAGAATTTCATGTTCTTTAATGTTTTTGGTGTATTGCATTTCTTTGTACTCCGGCGACCACGGATGTGAAATTGTTCAATATTTCAGATGTGTGTAAACAACACCTTGCTAAATCGATCTGCCATTGTTACTGATCTGCATACGGAAACGCGTTGGTTCTTATTATCGTTTATATTTCTTAGATCTGCTTAGGCCGGATCAACCTGACAACATATTGGCCGCCTGCGGTCTCTGACTTTGCGGCCATTTATTCTGGATTAGATTTGCGATGTCATGGGTATTGCCAACCAATTTCACGTGTGGCTGTTCGGCTTTTCTCTTGTGTAACATTTTGTTTTACTACAGTCATGAAAATGAGCAGCCACCAGTCGATTCTTGCGTGTAATTCGGCTGGCGACCAACAGTAACGCCGCTATCGATCCGCAATTTTTTAAGACTAGCCAATGGATTCTCATGGTTAATACCATCAACTGTTAATTTCCACTCGAATCTGTTCTGTCTTTGCTGCGCCAATATTAAGATCGCTAACCTTATTGAAGCGATCTCGTAGTTCGTTGTATACTTCTCGCCCATCGACTAGTAAATAGTATGGGTTGATTACATTGCAATTCAACGTGTGACTACAACTTAGTTTGACTACTATGAAGCGTAGTGAACCTTATAAGCTCTAGAATCACTTAGCTGCATCTTCGTAGGTCACTTGTATATCATATATAACAAGAAAAGGGCAAAATAGAATGCAGCGAAATCACAGAAAGCTGCATTTTACAGGCATTTACATATTTCGTTCGCCCGCCTATTACGCTTTGCTTCGTGTTGCTTGGCAATTTGTCTGGTTTCCAAGCTATGTTTCGTGATGATAATGATATTTAGCGTAATCTCTTTTTCTTTATATTAATCTTCACTGCCTGGCATTTTGTATCGTAGAGTCATCATTACTATTGCATCGATTTTGATTCTCTGTGAGCCTCCAAGTGTGTTGTTCCGGCAAGAAGCTGGTTTTGAGCCTGCGTCGAATATCGCTATTGCATTCGCTTCCTTGACTTTCATTGCATTTCGTTTCTTATTTACATGTAGGATAATATTCTTGGGATATCTTGGATCGAGGAACGAGCGCTTCGCAAAGCTATGTACGTATCGCTGCGGCAGCAATCCAAGCAAGCAATCGCACGATCAAATCAATTGCGCTCCAAAGGTTTCCGAGGAAAGCGACAATCACTCAGTTCGTCAACCTTGCTTCGTCGATGCTCGTCTCGGAATGACCAGACTGCAGCCAGGCGCAAGCTACACAACGCAAAAATGCATCGTAATGTGAAGTTGACCAAGAGGTTGCAAGCCGATTCAACCTCCGTTTTAGAAAATGCTCATTGTCGTCGTTTTCCGCGCAAGGTACGCCCAGCTCTATCCGGTTCTCTTCTCACATTCTCTATTTGCTTTTAGATCTATTAACAGGTTCATCATTTTCGGTTTCATTGCAGAATTTTCGTGCACGGACACTATTTTTATAACCATATTCATTGACTAAACATATTTTCCTCTTGATTGCTGTACACGTGCGATCAGATTTGCGGACACGAATATGAATTAACACGTCATTTTTGTCTCATGTTCTCCTAATAGTTTAATATGGGAAAATTTTAACCTTTTAGAATTTGCAGAAATTTACTCGGATTACTGCATTCACAAAATTCCCATCAAAATCACCAATTAGCGTGCGCCCATATTGATGTGTGTAAACCTACTGACTCCTCGATTCAATTTTAATTGTGTCGTGTACAGTTGGTATGAAAGCACAAGCCTGATCCATGCAAAGTGCTGCACAGTCAGACTGCATGCGGGCTAAGATACTGTCAGGTTGTCCAGGCCTAGACAGATATGAGACCACCGTAAGCCCTAGCTAGAATGTAATAAAAAGAAATAGTCAATTTATTTCAATTCTTATTAAACGAATTGCTATTGAATGCGCAAACGTGGCATGAGGTAACATTGTTCCGCGGTTGCACGTACGAAATTACAAGCCCAGAACGAAACAGAATGCCTCAATCATAAAATACATGTGATTAATTGGCTGATCAGGCTGATATTTACAGTCGTGATCATCTGGCTAAATTTAGGTTCCTTCTCACAATTTCATGTTCTTCATTTATCTCATTAAATAATTGTTTTTCGAAGAACAAAGAATGTCGCGAGGCACTTGCCAACCCATCAACATCACCCTCTCGGCCATCTGAAATCCCTGTCAGTCCAACTTGTCGTGAACAGCTTGTATCAAGCCAGTCGAAAGCAAACGCTTTGTTGAACAAACGCCCGACAATCATGTCCGCATCAAACGACAATAAGTCCACAGCAAAGTGTAAGAAACTAGAAATTGGTTCTAAATCCCCAAGTTCTACACGGTACGTTTTGTTTCTGGCTCACCCAATTTCTCATGATTCACTCCGCGGTGTCATCAAGATTTGTGTAGAACTAATGAGACGATGCAGAGTGTACGCAATGACAGCCTCACAGGTTCTCCGGTGCTGTCAGCCGTGTTAAATTGATTTGTCACCGGTAGTGGGATGCACGCTGAAACACGTTGAAGTCTCACTGCTATTTCTATTTTCATCTCGTTTCTGTCTAGGCCTGGGCAAGTTGACAGTATCGTAACCCATTTACAGTCTGACTTTGCGGCACTTTACCTAAACCAGGCTTGTGATTTCATCATCATCACTATTCAAGCTCAGTCTTATGTGACGTTCGTTCAGGCTTTGACAATTACGTTTCCCGGTGTAGACTGCAAGCGGCACCATCCCTGTCTATGACTCAGAGGCTTGTAACATTTTTGTGCTGAACTTTTTGACACTAAAAACGTTTTAAACTGTGCGTTTTGTGTCTTGACCATCTATAGCTTCAGAGAACTTAATCAATGAAAATTACAAGCAGCAAGCAAACAAATTAGTCGTTCTTTCATGTGTGATGTATGGACTACAAGCTTTTCCTTAAAAATGTCATCCAATCATTCGACATGACGCCCAAGAATGATAAGTGCACTTTCCACGATAATCTACATAGGCTAGACAGACATCTGCTGACTGACAGGATGAATGAGTCAGCAATCAGCACACACGACGATCATAGCGATTGTATGGAGTTCACCGTGATTGACTTAAGTTCACCGTTTCTATAAAAATTAATGGAAATTAAGGACTAAAATTAAAATAGGTACACAGTTTTTCCATCGTTTTTAGGGTCAAATATCCACTGCGTCCTATACATGGTATCGTCCTATACGCGGGTATTTACGGTACTCCTTAATTATGTTGAACGATTTTTTCTTTAAAAGATCGTTTTTAGTAGTGCGGCAAAGCTTCTATAGCTTGGGGTTTTGAGAGAACACAACGGCATTGAACAAACCCTTCGAGCGACGATCAACGTAGATTGTTCTTCGTGTACAAGAAACCAATAAAAAATGGTTAAAAAACGTTGACCCTTGATTGGAAAATTCTTACAATGTGTTGAAAAATGAAGATTGTGCATTGTGATTAAAAGCTCCCGCATGAACGAAAAATGTCGAACAGGTGTGTGTGCTTTTTGTTACTTAAACGATCCCGTCTTCGCTTGAACATGTCAAGACGTTGCTTTGGAAAAGTCATGTAACTTTGTCTCTAATATACTTCTGTTTGCTTTTATACTGTTTTATACGCCACGACATTCCAGAGCATGTCTCCACTCGTCACGATTTAAACTGACCGGCTCGCATGGTGAACATCGTTTTCCGGAAAGGTGACTAAATCACGTCGTATCACTATTGTCGCATATGTATGATTCATTTCTGACAATCACTGAATGATTTGTTTGGCTCACAGTTTGTTAATGTTTCACTTGTATCCGCTCTACATCACTTGCTTTTTTCTCTTGCTCCCGTGTTACAGACTCCGGTCTCCCGTCAAATTTACTCCTTCTCCAGGAGCGCACTCAAAAGTTGATACAACAAGCCCTGTTCCGCATGAATCACTTTTCAAGCTGCCAATTCATCCAGCCAGAAAACATCGTGGTTCGGTAATCACTGGTACGAGATTCATCATATAAAATCAATTGAATTCCATTTTATATTTCAATACTAATCTCTTCCTGGCGGTTCACAGAAGTGCAATCGTGCAGAACTTCTCCGCTGTGCGGCTAACACCGTGCTAAATTGATTTGCCACCGGTAGTGAGCTACATGAAGAAACACGTTGGAGTCTCACTACCATTTCTATTTTTATTTCTCATATCTGTCTGGACCTGAGCATCCCGACAGTATCTGAGCCCATGTGCGGTCCATGATTGTGCGGCACTTTGGCTGCGGCACTTTGGCGGCTTGTGCTTTCATACCTGCATACATAGATACTTCCTGGGGTTCAGCACTTCGAGCTTTGTTTGAGGTCTTATATGTTTTGTATGTTCTATCGACCGCATTTTTTTTACATAGTTTTCCTATTCTATTCTTACATCGATTTTATTTCCATCTAGACAACCCGAATGAAGCTACCTCCCAAATGCCACAGCGATGTTTGTTCTCGGATATATTCATTGGAAAAGCATGTCCCCGACGTTTAGGCGATCAAGTTCCCCCTGAATTATGTCAAGATCCCAAGGGCCGTCCCGTTTCTGTCCACGATTTCATTGAATTCGTTTGCTATCAAGGTAAGATATGGATATTTGTGCTTATATTATAATTATATATATATTATATAGATATATATATATATATACATATATTATATATATCTATAATATATATATATATATATATATAGATATTGCACAATTTTATACAAATATGGTGCCGTTCAACAGAAACACAATTGAATGTACAAAGAGGGTAGGTGGTCCAAATCGGGTAGAAAACAGTGAGAAAACAACAGTGGATAATTTTTTGTCCATTTACACAGTCAATTGAAATTCTTGAAATATAGTTTTGGAACGATAGGAAAATGTCAGGGAATAATAGAGATAATGCACTCGTTCCATTGATGTCGGTTCGTTGCCAATGTGTCGAGCCATACACTCTTACCTTCTCTTGCACCCCATCCTGGCAAGCGCGCTCGTCCAACACTGGCTAAACCAGAAGTGAGCCTTTTCAAGCCACTCTTCCATGTTAGTGGCTGACCACCAGCAACTTTTTTCCAGTCTGTACCGGCTGAAGCATAAAGCGCTCGGCGTGGTAACCGTTCGGGTTTCATGCGCAAGACGTGCCCCAACCAGCGGAGACGACGTCATTTAGTGGCTGTCTGAAGGCTAGTACCGTTGCTTCCTAAGACGCGGCGCCTGACCTCAGGGTTGCAAACGTTTTGTTGCCACCGTAGGTGAGCAACCCTTCGCAGACAACGTTGGTCGAAGACCTCAAGCCTCCTAACATCTTCTGAGCGAACTGTCTCATATTCACTCCCGTATAGCAATACTCTCCTTACCGAGTATATACTTCCTTTAATACCCAAGCTCAAATCACGTCTCTTCCAGAGGCACTGAAGTTTAGTGAATGCCAGTGTGGCCTTAGCAATTCTGGACGTGATTTCCTTCTCTATCCGACCCCAGCAACCACCAGACTTCCTGGGTATTTGCGCTGCTCAACATGCTCGAGTATCAGATCGTTTATAGCAAAGTTTGGCAGTTCACCAGACCAGTCCTGAAGGAACATTTTACTCTTGCTTGGCGAAAAGAAGAGCCCACACTTAGATGCCTCCGTTGCCATCATATCCAAAGCTTGTTGGATAAATGTTGGGTCTTCGCCCAGTAAGGCAATATCATCAGCATAATCCAGGTCCATAACCCGCCCACCCGGAAGGAGCTCAACGCCACCCGTGGAGAAACTACTGAGAGCACTCCGGAAGACGTCCTCAATGGCGAAATTGAACAAGAACGGGGAGATTAGACAGCCTTGTCTTAAACCCGTAGTATGGTATGGATGGAGGAAGAGGCGGTGGTCGTCACAGAGGGACAACAATCTCTCTTCACTGTCTGTACGGTCGTCTGACATCCCTCCAAGTAATCGCTCAGAATGCGCTGTACATCCAAATCGGGCGTTAAAATCGCCGGCAAGTACTACTATAGCGCCTCTGCGTGCTTTCATTAAGAGAGAACGAAATTCGTAGAATTCGTCCTTCACCTCATCTGCCCCACAGTTCGTGGGTGCGTAAGCCGAAATCACGAATAGGTTACGTCTCTCGTCACTATGCTTGTTCACTCTGCTGTAACCCTGAAATCTCGCTGCGCACACTTGGCTATTAATGGGTATACAATCTAGGAGGGAGGTTTCCGCTTTCTGGCTTAGAATAATTCCAACACCTGCTAGGCCGGCTGAGGAAGCAACGGGATCATTGGACACTCGTAGGTAGAACCTACTCCCAAGAGGCACAGGAGAACTCAGTTGCAATACCGAATCCGTGTCGCGAAGACGGGTTTCCGATAGGCAACATATGTCGATACCTAGTGTCTCTAGAGATCGGGCTAGTCCAAGCTGTTGTTCTGGTTGTTGCAGGGTGCGGACATTGAACGACGCAAGCCTAATAGGGGCGCGCGGTCGGAGGAGAGCGTTGGGTATCGACATCTGTCTAAAGACAGTTGGCTGCGACGGAATGCGTCCAGCATTGATGGTCCGAAGTGCATCAGGGAGAGAGGGTGATGGGATGACGTGTGCTTGCGAAGTGGGTTGCGGAGAGTAGTAATCGGAGCTTGGATTCGTAGCTTGCGTGAGAGACATTAACATTATCATTTTTTGTTGAACGTACGCGAGATACTACCCGGTTGCCTACACCGAAGTAGGGGAGATTTCGTTTAGGGGGTCCCACCCAGAGCCTTTAGCGCGTTGGCTTTACCCACAAGGCAGTGGAGCGAGAGATATTAGCACCTATCGGTGGCCGGTGACCGACGAAGCGGTTTATACGCTTTTTTATGGGAAATTTCCAGTTTGGAGCCCGATACCCCCGTTGATAGGTTGGTGACTGCCATTTTTGCCTGTGCACCATACAATGTCCTTAAATAGGACAAGGGGCAGTGACTTTTGAAGCGGCGAGTCACATCCGCCGCGTCGTGATGTCATCATTGGATTTTTATCTTTGTATAGGGAGAACGCTAGCGGGGCGAAAACCCATCACACCCTCAGACACCACCGCCGAACCTTCCGCTGAGCTCGGAAAAACGCGCCCACCAAGCTGGCACCACGTGGAGGTATTTCGGATTGCATAAAGATTACGTAAGCACTATGACGAAATTTTTTAGCCGAAGATTAGCTTCCATCCGGCGAGCACCATGTGACACATAGACATTCTTATAGCGAAAGGAAGTGCTGCCAATGAATAATCGAGATTGTTCACAGAATTGTATAAGCCTTTCGGTATTATCTATGAGTTGTAGTGGATAAGTGCAAGGTATAACAGGAAATGTTACAATGAATGCAGGACGAAGGGACGAACTCACGGAAAGTGAAGATTTAGTGTCCGGTGCAATTATCCACACATACAAATTAATTCAACTTCAAAACTCCTGTTTGACGTCAATCAGGGACGAATAATTCGTAAAGTTAGAAAATGCGGTGACACGTTAATTTTGCCGTTAGCCGTCTCGATTCACGAACAACCAGCGGTGCAGCACCACGAACAATAGCAGAATCAGGAAACGCGCGGACAAAAGTATATTGTTAATTAAGGAGTATTTACAGAATGCGATACCAAAAATGAGAAACAACAATTCATTTAACGGATGTGCAATCATGCAGTACTTCTGTGCTGTGTGGCTAACACCGTGGTAATTTGATTTGCCACCGGTAGTGAGCTGCATGCTGAAACACGCTGGAGTCTCACTACCATTTCTATTTCCCCCTCATATCTGTCTAGGCATGGGCAACCTGACAGTATCTTAGCCCACATGCAGTACTCTGACTGTATGGCACTTTGCCTGGATAAGGGTGTGAATTCATACATACATAATACAACCCCTTAGTACTGGAGAAATCGATAGATCGATAGATCCGATATACTGAACGAGTATCTACGCAGCCGTACGAGAGCGTTGCAGCGGCCATATCCACTTTCCGCTCACATACAACGGCGAAGGCTGCAATGGTTCGGCCACATCGTCCGAAAGACAGACACAGCACTTCCAAAACTCGTCCTTGACCCCAAACCCGTTCGCACCTAGCGTCGGCGGCAAGGTGGTCAAGTGAAGACCTGGCTGTCAACTGTGAAAGAGGATGTAGACACCCTGGGTCTGCGTACCGTCTACGGAGTTCGCAGGTGGGAACGAGACTGGATCACGATCTGCAACGCTCTCGCCTCCGATCGACGTGCGTGGGCTGGTGCGATCCGAGACATCAATGAAGCCGGCTAATCCACCCGTGGAGCCAGCCGCACAAAAGTAAAGTAAGTAAGTAAGTAATGGATAAAAATGATAGAAACATAAGTATGTATAAATCGCTACAGAACTCTCCGAATAGAGTGTGAGTCCGTGGATGAACTCTCGATATACTGTTCATGGTATATACTCGAACAATCTTGAAGGGAACCTCACGCTACGACCGTTACTTGTCTGACGTGATGAAGGGGTGGACAGAATGGATGAGGGTCGATTGGATGTATCGTCATTGGTCTTCATATGTTGTGTAGGTGGAGTCGAAGGGGTAGCTGCTTTCGATGGTTTTTCCTCGATGTATGCAGGTTTTAAGCGATCTATGCTTACTGTGTCCTTAACGCTGTCGCGTATCAAAACGAAATATTTGGGTTTGCGCTCGATTACTTTAAATGGTCCTTTGTACGAAGTTTGTAATGGCTTTCTGACAGCATCAACTCAAACGAAGACATGGGGGCAAGTTTTGAGGTCGTTGTGGATGAATGATGGGTAGGCGGGAACGCGTGTGGGTACGGGTTTCATAGACTGGAAGTGTTGCCTGAGTCTCGAGCAGTAAGATCCTGTGTCGATTTCATCAGTAGTGCGGGCATCCAGTATCATCTCGCCAGACAGTCTCAGTGTTGTAGCAAATATTAATGCTGAGGGGCAACAACCGATGTCTTCTTTAACGGTGTTTCTGATACCGAGAAGTATGATAGGAAGACATTCAGACCACTCTGTGCCAGAACAAGCGGTAATGGCAGCTTTCAATTGACAATGAAAACGTTCGACTAGACCATTGGCTGCAGGATGATATGCAGTAGTAAGCAAATGATCACATCCTAGTAAATGGCTTAGTTCACGGAACAAAGCGCTTGTGAATTGCGATCCTTTGTCGGTGGTAATGGTAGCGGGTACACCAAAAATGGATATCCATGAATCGACGAATGTTCGTGCGATTGTAGCTGTGGAGGTATCACAAATTGGGACTGCTATAGGCCAGCGAGTGTATCTATCGACGCATGTCGAGATATAGCTATAAGTTCGGGAAACAGGTGAAGGACCAACGATATCCAGGTGGATATGCCTGAATCGACCGTCGGGTACAGGGAATGTGCTGAAAGGGGAACGGGTATGTCGGTGTATTTTGCTGCGTTGGCAAGCTACACAGTGTTTGGCCCAATGACGGATTTCACGTTGCATATTTTGCCCCGCTAGGGATGCGGAGTGCAAATCATGTGGCAAGAAAGGTCATTTCCAAAAAGTATGCCGTTCTACAAAGAAGGCAAAACACACTGCATCGGTAATTCCTTTTCTGACCTCCATGATTATCAACGCTGCTGCGCCGGCCAGTCTTAATAAAGCAATTACCGGAGTTGTCGTCAACGGTATAGCTTTACATGCGCTGGTTGACACGGGTAGTTCTGAAAGTTACATCTCCGAAAGTATCGTCTGTCTAAACGGTTGGCCTATCCTGGAATCGAAAAACCAAATTGTGTTGGTTTCTACGTCGATGATAAGCAATACGAAAGGTCATTGTTTTGTATCCCTCGTCCACAAAAGTACTCGTTACAACAGTGTGAAACTTTCTATCCTTCCTGATCTATGTGCCGATGTGTTGCTTGGACATGATTTTCTTCAGCGCCATCGAGCAGTTGAAATACCATTCGAAGGAATCCAAGCCCCATTTTCTTTGTGTAGTTTATCCGTTACTACATTAACTCCTGTTTCACTTTTCCCTCATCTGGACCCATCATGTCGTCCGATATGCACCAAGTCCAGAAGATACAGTCATAACGACGAGATTTTCATTCGAGCTGATGTTGCCAAGCTACTAAATGAGGAAATAATCTAATCTTCCCAGTCGCCTTGGCGCTCCCAGGTGTTGGTCACAACAAATGAACGACGAAGAAACGTTTGGTCATTGACTATAGCCAAACTATCAAACGATTCACATATCTAGACGCCTACCACCTGCCTCGAATCGATCACATGATCCAAAAGATTTCACAGTTTGGTGTTTTTAGCACCTTAGACTTACAGAGCGCATATCGCCAAATTCCTGTAAAGGAGAATGAGCGCCGGTACACTGCATTTGAAGCATGTGGTAACCTCTACCAATTCCGGCGTATTCCATTTGGCGTAACCAACGGAGTTGCATGCTTCCAGCGGGCCATGGATGAGTTAATACGCAAGGAATCTCTGCAAGGAACGTATGTCTACGTCGATAACATAACCGTCTGTGGGAAAGATAAGCATGATCATGATGTAAACTTAAGCAAATTTATGCAAGCAGTGAATAAATATGGGCTTACTTTGAATCGCAACAAATGTACCTTTTCCGTAGAGCGCGTTAAACTTCTCGGTTATGAGGTATCCGCTGGAAATGTGAAACCAGACCCTGAACGCTTTGATGCCTTACTCAAGCTGCCTCTACCCTGTGATGCCAAAGCACAACAAAGAATAATCGGGATGTTCTCTTATTATTCCCAATGGTTCTCCCAGTTCTGCGACAAAATCTATCCTTTGGTTCACAATAAAATCTTCCCACTGTCCGGGAAAGCTTTGAACGCTTACACATCCCTGAAATCTAAATTAGTGCAAGCATCTCTTTTCACGGTTGATCGTGACGTACCTCTCGTTGTCGAAACAGATGCATGCGATGTAGCAATAGCTGCTACTCTCAACCAAAACGAACGTCCGGTTGCTTTTTTCTCTCGCACACTCTCTCCAAGTGAGCGTAATCATCCCGCGATCGAGAAGGAAGCTTGCGCGATCATTGAAGCAATTCGAAAATGGAGACACTATCTTATTGGGTCTCATTTTAGACTAATCACTGATCAACGCTCCGTTTTGTTTATGTTTGATACGCAAATCGCCAGTAAAATCGAAAACGACAAAATCCAACGTTGGCGTATAGAACTCTCTCAGTTTTCCTATGACGTGGTGTATCGACTGGGTCCCGATAATACGGATGTGCAATCGTGCAGCATTTATGTGCTGTGCGGCTAACATCGTGCAAAATTGATTGGCCAACAGTAGTGAGCTGCATGCTGAAATACGCTGGAGTCTCACTACCATTTCTATTTCTATTTTCCCCCTCATATCTGTCTAGGCCTGGGCAACCTGACAGTATCTTAGCCCACGTGCAGTCTCCGACTGTGCGGCACCTTGCCTGGATCAGGCATGTGCTTTCATACCATACCATACCATACCTGATAATACCGTAGCTGATGCCTTGTCTAGTGGATTTTGTGCCAGTGTACATTCGCTTCCTCAATTAAAGTCCATTCATGACTCACTGTGCCACCCGGGTATCACACGTTTATTTCATTTCACCCGATCTAAAAATCTTCCGTTCTCTCTTGATGACGTCAAATCTGTCATTCGGCAGTGCCTTGTATGTTCTCAGTTAAAACCAAAATTTTTCGGTCCTTACAACGAGCCACTCATTGAAGCAACACATCCTTTTGAACGTCTCAGTATCGAGTTTAAAGGGCCTATTCCTTTATCTACTCGGAATCGATATTTACTTACAGTAATTGACGAATTTTCTCGATTCCCCTTTGCTTTCCCATGTCCTGACATGACCAGCTCTACTGTCATTTCCCGACTCACCGAACTTTTTTCCATTTTTGGTATGCCTGGATACGTACACTCAGATCAAGGGTCATCCTTCATGTCCAGTGACATTAAATCTTTTTTCATTCTCGAGGAGTTGCTACGAGTAGGACCACCAGTTGTAACCCGCAAGGTAATGGGCAGGTGGAACGTCTGAACGGTACCTTATGGAAAACTGTTTCATTATGCTTGCGAGATTGATGTTTGACGACAGAGCAGTGGGAACTTGTTCTTCCCGAAGCATTACACGCCATGCGGTCTCTCTTGTGCACTGCTAAAAATGAGACGCCTCACGAGCGCATGTTCAAGCATAATCGCAAGTCTCCCGTCGGTACGAGTCTTCCTAATTGGTTGTTGATGCCAGGACCAGTCCTTTATCGCAGAAACGTTCCTTCCACCAAGTATGACCCCCTGGTGAAAGAGGTGGAGCTTCTGGAGAGTAATCCTCAGTATGCCCATATCCGCTTGCCAGATGGTCGCGAGGAGACTGTGTCTCTCCGTCAACTGGCTCCAATGAATCAGTCGCCAAACCCATTGAACACTGACCCACCTGACCCAACAGAAACGCCTCCAGATACCCTTTGTACACCTGACATACAGTCTGCCATTTCAGACATTTCTGGACCAACCACTACACTTCAACCAAATGTAGAACACCTTGTTTCACAACAACAAAGGGTTAGACCCTACAATCTTCGATCCCGTGAGGTCTAAAACTGTAACCGTTATATCACTCGGTCTTCCCGGCCGGGGTGAATGTCGTGTTGTTTTGACATTCCTTTTATTGTGTACACACGCTTATTTTACCGTATTACACATCTAACCTTTTTCTTTTTGTTGTAGCTCATACTCGTGTTCTTTAGTTGATTAAAGCCTTTCTATCAGGCGTTATCTTCTCAATCGTTTGGAAGTATCATTAACGCTATCTCGTTACAACCACCAATCAGGCGTTATCTTCTCTACGTTCGTTTGTGTTCTGATCATATCTGACTCTCGTTACACACATAATGAAGCTTAGACGACGCAAGGCCCCTGGTTTAGACGAGCTATTAGCCGAACTATTCGTTAAAGGTGTCGACGTTTTGTGCAGTGAGCTGTCAGTGATCTTCGGAAAGATCTGGAACGAGGAAACCATACCCAGCGCGTGGGGAGCGTCAGCCATCGTCCCAGTATTCAAGAAAGGGTCGAGGAAAGAGTGCTGTAATCACAGGGGTATAAATCTCATACCGGTGGTTTCTAAACTGTTTGCATCAATCATCCTAACCAGGCTTAACAGCTACCGAGAAGCAGAGTATCGAGAAGAACAGGCTGGTTTCAGAGGAGGACGCGGGTGTGTGGACCAAATCTTCACGCTGCGCGAAATTTTGGAGCAACGTTACCAATACGCACGTCCAACAACACGACAGTATCTTAGCCCACGTGCAGTCTCTGACTGTGCGGCACTTTGCCCGGATCAGGCTTGTGCTTTCATACCATACCATACCATACGTCCAACAATGATCGTCTTTCTTGACATACGAGCAGCCTTTAATTCCATTGACAGAACCGCTCTCTGGGACTGTCTCATTCGCCATGGTGTCCCACCGAAGTACGTAATCCTGCTCAAGAAGCTGTACTGCCACACCACCGGCAGAGTCAAAGCCTATGGTGATTTATCCAAGCAGTTTACCATTTCCAGCGGGGTTCGTCAAGGATGTCCGATCTCCCCATTCCTATTTAACTTTGCGATTGACGATGTCATGAAAGCAGCAACAGCACAGCTACCGAATTGTGGGATCGACCTGCTCCCCGGTCGACGAGTTATGGATCTGGACTATGCTGACGACATTGCCCTCCTCTCCGAGGAGGGCAACCTGACAGTATCTTAGCCCACGTGCAGTCTCTGACTGTGTGGCACTTTGCCTGGATCAGGCTTGTGCTTTCATACATATCATACCTCCTCGGAGAGGATGCTTGCGCCATACAAAGCGCTTTGGATCTACTCGTTGATCAGTTGTCGCTGTATGGATTACATTTCTCTCCGTCAAAATGCAAAGTGTTCCTACAGAATTGGACAGACCCAACACTTGATTTGACGATCGACAACCATAAACTGGAAGTGACTGACAGATTCACCTACCTAGGGAGCTGCATCACCACTGGGGGGCGATATCGAAGCTGAAATCACAGCACGGATTGCAAGAGCACGCCATGCTTTCGATGGGCTACGCCATCTGTGGCGCCGACGCGGTTGGATTACGCTTGAAGGACAGAGTGTACCAGGCCACCGTACGAGCAGTTCTACTGTATGGCTGTGAGACGTGGACGCTGCGACAAGCCGATAGTCAACGATTATCGACGTTTGATCATCGCTGCCTGCGGAGTATAGCTCGTTTAAGCTGGCAACAGAAAGTCAAAAATGATGACGTCAGGAGGGCAGTCCTCGGCGATCGCTCTGTGCCACTCTCCGATCATATATCCATGTGCCAGCTGAGATGGCTGGGGCACGTTCTCCGTATGAATGAGCGACGCCTTCCTCGCCTAAATCTTTTTGCTCTCGCTGGACCTGATTGGAAACGTCGCCGTGGCGGACAAAGGAATACCTGGCGGGAGACCCTCAAGCGTCTAACAACCCCACTAGCCATCGTGGGAACATCGCGCTTACCCGGGTGGGGTCCGAAGGACCGTGAAGCTATGTGGCTGATAACACTCAGTGTGATGGCAAAAGAAAGGAACCGGTGGCGAGAATCCTGCCGTGCTTGTGTTCCCGTTTATCAATGACCCTTCCCCTCCCTTTTTCCAAAAAAGACAAAAAAAGATCAAAAACAGCATGTGTAAACAGACAGACAAAAAATCCCCCTTTTTTTCTTTTTTTTTCATCATGTACCTTCTTCATGGTATACTTGTTGGCACATCGTCTGTAAAGACTTGTGTGATAATAATAATAATAATAAGCCACGTTTCGGATACAGCTATTATGTCAAAATGACGAGCAGCATGCCTCAAGCGAAGTTCTGCAATTTTGCTGAGTAAACCCTGCGCGTTCGTGTAGAGACAGTTCAAGCCCTCACGCATGAGGTTAGGAGCAGCATCATTTATACGAATATCTAGACCGCCGATCCCGTTTGGATCGGCTCTTGTGAGTTTTTTTGGTTCGCCGAGTCCGTCTGCACCATATTCGTTTCGGTTAATGGAAGCGGTGGCGTCAATCGCGGTTTACTGTTAATCCGCTTTTCCAGGGCCGAGCGGAGACGAACTCTTGCTGGAGCGCAATGCTTTTGTCGATACCATTGTTGCAAAGCGTCATTCACCATAGATTCCGATTGAAAGGTGACCTTAAGTATGCGAGGACCAGATCCTTTGTAGCTGGGAGAAGCTGGCAAACGCTTCAGGGAAGTAGTTAAGGTATCGGTAATTTTACTCAATTGCTGTAAGAAGCGCCACTGTTCGCAATCATGAGTGGTGTTTTTGTCAGCATCACTATCATTCAATTCAAGAACGCCATGAACAAAGATGCTCTTTTTGTCACTTTCGTGTTTCCAATCGTAATTCTCTTGCTTTTTCGCTTGCCTCTCTGCCCATGATATATCGGGGAATATACGGATGGGGGACGAGATGTTTCGAAGCATGTAAGCGGATAGAAGAACGGATTCAACATCTGCTAACGATTTCAACACGATGCGCAACAATCTTGGCTCATCAGCGTGTGCCGATTTCTGGTGTCTTGACAAGCGGATCATGCTAGCCGGTTCTATGTTAAGGCTTAGCTCATGACACAACTTTTTCCATTGTTCCACATCTTCAGATTGACGCGCTATGAAGCTGGGTGAATCAGTCTCGGGGACATTGGAGCAAATCACGGTAAGTGCCTCCGCTCGTGCTACCGAAACCTTCGACGTCACTGCCATGGGACTAGAAGCTCGCGCGGTCAAAACATTATTGATGCTTGTGCCGTTTAGCGGTTTGGGTCTGCCAGTGACAACACTAGATTGCTTTGTGCTGATCTTTTGTTGTACATGGATGGGATGGGCCTGCGTGACGGGGGGTTTAACTACTGACTTCTGTGCTGGTGGAAGTGATGTAACAACAGCGAGGCTTGAAGTAGTATGCTGTTCGTTAAACATATTTTCAAGTTTATGAAGACGGCCTTCGAGGGTAATGATAGTCTTGGACTGTTGATCTATCATATGCAGTAGACTTCGAGCCATAGGGAGATTAGTGCACGCGCTACAAAACCAAGGTTTGGTGGAATTAGAGCTATGTTCAGCCAAAACCGTTGCGGTTAAGACCTGAGCAGCGTGAATGATACCATACGGAGCAGTTTGTGCATTCTATTCCTTCGAGAACAGTAGTAGAACACTTAGGATTTCCACAGGAACTATTCGATTCAACCGTAGGACGGCTTTTACCGGTTGTTTTACACTCACCGGATTTTCGAGTATCCTTAGCGTTAGAACAAAGTTTTGTTTTTGATTTAACAACAACCATGATGACAAAAGCAGAATAAAAAATAGAAATCTGTCACGAGCAGTGATATTCAACTTGCGCGTCCGACCTTGATACAATTTGGAACTCAGACTTTTTCCTTTTTCGCGGTTGCGGAGTTTGCGTGTGTCGCCGCGTGCCGGAATTGTGATTAACGGATCCTCTAACATTTCAGCGCTTTCTGCACCTTGAATTCTATCATCTCTTGGACTTTTCCTGTGTGGATTACGTCGCTATCGTTGGACTTCTCTGGATCTTTATTTGGACATTAGCTCCTTTGGTCTTTCAGTGAGTTCTTTCCATTTTTGCCATTTTGTGTGTGGTGCTAGACTTATATTTTTGGTCCACCACAGATTGTCCCTTCGATGCCTGGCTCTACAAGCAACGCAGAAGAAGAATATCTCTTCATTTGTTTGCTGTTTCAAAGAATCGTAGAACGACTTCGAGAGTTTTGTGCATCGCAGATGCAGCCAAGCATCACGGCGATCACACTGGATGACAGGATCATCATCATCAACATCTTTGCTACATTTTGCAAATTTATTTCGTTTAATTATCGCATCAACGCGGCCGATTATGCAAAAATATTGTAATTGTATTCAGTTATGAAAGACAAATACTTATCAGCGTAACAAAAATTTGAACGGAAGATGAATCAGATGAATTGCAATATAAATCTTTATCAGAAATTCAACGAGGTAAATTCGTATCGCGCGCGATCAGCTCGAAGAAGTAGATAAGTGGTTAGACTGCCCTTGCGAACGAGCTTGAACAGAAGATCAATAATCTTTGAGTGATGAGAAATCGATAGATCGATGTGGCAATATCGATTATCGGAACGAAACGATAATTTCTAAATTAATGGATAAAAATAATACAAACCTAAGTATGTGGAAATCGCTACAAAGTTGACCTTCAAGACCAAATATGCCAACTAACTGTGATTCAATACTCAGTTCAGTTCAGTTCAGTGAGCACTGGATTGTATGCGGCTAACGAGCCAATCGGTGGTATGCCACAGAAGAGCGTCCACCACTTCAAACAATATCTTCTGGTATTAGAGTAATCCGGAATGCAACAGAAAAACTCTCCTCACCAATAGGTGAGGAGAAACATTAGTGCGTTCGAAAGACAGCATGAGGATCATACCAACAATTCACTTACGGATAAAAATCAGGAAATAATGAAGGCCACACAAAGTCGAGTCCATTCTT
This sequence comes from Atriophallophorus winterbourni, assembly GCA_013407085.1. NCBI lineage: Eukaryota > Metazoa > Platyhelminthes > Trematoda > Plagiorchiida > Microphallidae > Atriophallophorus > Atriophallophorus winterbourni. The sequence goes on from JACCGJ010000124.1 coordinate 43,629, forward strand.
GAGCCCGCTACCGTAATAGAACAAACCACTTCTTTAGGAAGACGATTTCAGTCATTTACTACCTTTTCACTAAAAAAGAACTTACGAACATTGGACCTGACAGGTCGCTTTAAAAGTTTCAATGGGTGGCCTCGAGTCCCCACACTTGGCGCCAGAGCGTACATTTTAGTGGGATGAATAGTACTTAAACCTGACATGATTTTGAGGGTTTCAATCACGTCCCCACGTAGCCGCCTCCTTTTTAGTGAGAAGATATCTATACTCATCAATTGTTCCTCATACGACCTACCTGATTGCCCTACAGTCATACTAGTAGCTAGGCGTTGATCACCCTCAAGCTTGGCATTATCTTTTTTCAAACAAGTTGGCCATGCTTGAACGCAATACTCGAGATGTGGTCTCACGACCGCTTTGTATAATGGTATGAAAACCTTTATAGTCAATAGTCAATAGTATATTATGGTACAAAACACTATGAGCTTAAAATATAACCATGGGATGGTCAATACAGGGGGTCGGGTGGAGTTCAGCGGGTTCGGTGTCGTTTGCCAAAGTTCTGTAAATTGTGGGTTGTACGTAACGTAACAGTCAAAACAGGTGAGTTGAATCAGCGTAGTTTCGTATATATGTATCTGGAAAGCAAGAGGAAAATGGGTACAGTATCGGAAAGAAAGAAAAGCTAAAACCCATTGAAATTGTGGAGAAAAATGGAGATAAGAGTCAAGTCTCTCCTTAATAATCTAGAGTGATAAGGGGTTACGACAGAACTGGTAGATCATTTCAATTTGAGGGGTACGGACAGAAAAGAAAATTTTACGGCAGTTCAACCGACTGGGCTGGTAAGCTAGCTTGAAGATATGTCCTGCGGTTCCAGTACAGAGTGCCGTCGAAAGCAGTCCATGGCACGGATGTTTGTTCTCCCTAAGTGTGTGGAAAACCAGTATCAGATCCCCTCGCGTGCGACGCTATATCATCGGGAACACGTTTAGTAGCTGGAGGCAGTCTTCATAGTTCAGCGAACTGAATCCTTTGACGAGCTTTATGAATATCCGTTGAGCCTGCTCCAGGACATGATGATCACGCTTTAGCCATGGAGACCAAACAGATACGGCATATTCCTTGGCAGCGTCTGACGTAGGCGTGTAGGAGCGAGGAAAAGCAGGGGCGGTTAAAAGACCCGGATACTCTTTTGATTGGCCCCACGTTGCATTTGGCGACCTAGGATGCGACGGAACATTGTACTTTGCACTCAAGATCACTTTGAACCAATACGCCGGGGTCTTTTTCTAGCATACTCGCCGAAAGTTAGGTGTCCCCAAGATTGTACCTAGGTTCGCCAGGGTGACGTAAGTAGAGAGATCGAAATTCTCGTGGGTTGAAAAGGAACTGAGTCGACAGATGTATCTACGGTGTTCCCATCATTTTATATTTCATAATAATAACCCTACATATTTCGTCATTGTTTTGTTATAATGAAACAGGGAAATATGTACACAATTTGAATACATTATTCATGGCGCTCAAGTGTTCTGTTGTTGGACAAGTCTATTGTGTGATTGTTTTGGATCTGTATGCCGTGTTGCGCTGTGAAGTGTGTTCCGGTTTGTTGAGTACAATAATCGGGAGGCGTACGAAGATTTTGGTGAAATCTCAGCTGGATCAACCGCTAAAAATGGGTGAGCCCCGAAGATTTTTCTTTTTGAAATTTTCGTACTTACCATATACTTCCATTTATTTTGATTTATCTGTCATATATATTTTTCATTAACGAAATGCATCTTAAGTCAGCATTTTCTGATACACCATCTGAGGATATTTCTATAGACGCTATGTCACACTTTAGCTTTCATTCTTTGGGTATAAACGACCCTTTCCTCAGGTTCGCACACATGGAAGCACAATTCGAGTCTTACCGCGTGAAAACTTAACGAGACCAGTATAACCGTGTAGTTCGTATCTTGCCATCGTCCGTCTTACAAGAGGTTGCTTTTTAATGTTCAACCGCCCTGCCGATAATCCGTACGATGCACTTAAACATGCCATCATTTCACGTACTTCGTCTACTGACGAGCACAACCTACGGAAGCTTTTGTCCGGTGTAGAAATGGGTGATCACACTCTGTCACAACACCCGAGACGCCTTCTCCAATTACAAGGAGACAAGCCTGTCGATCATTATCGAATTATGTCAGCCGACTCTTACAGCCGACGTCCGCAAAATCTTAGCCATTATGGACAAGCACACCAGTCTTCATCACTTGGCACGCATTGCAAACGAAGTTCACTATATCTCGCACGACGTTAAATTATCTCACGTAAGGCACACTGATGACGCAAATTCTAGCATACAGATCCCAAGCGATTTCGAGGAGTTGAATGCGATGTTTCATAACTTGTCAATAAAAGTACAAAACATCGCACGATCCCGTAGTCACTCTCGAAATTGTCATCCCCGTCAGCCCAAGAAACGATCCGCCAGTCGTTCTAACGGAACGCGTTTTTACTTTTATCATCGTAGATTCGGTTGAAAGGCCCTGTAATGCACGTCAGCTTGCACTTACGACTCAAATTTATTTGAACGAGAAAACCGCGAAGCCAGGCAGTTTACTCGGTAGCTTAGTCTTTCACACTTCAAAGACGTCTCTTCTACGTTAGAGACATGGCCACTAAAACGCGATTGCTCATCGACACTGGTGCTGACATTAGCGTCATTCCACCATCCAATATGAAACACGAGAACCCGTCTTTATTGACGATACAGGCGACAAACTACAAAAAAATTTACTTTCGGTCAGAGATCACTTACTGTCGAATTAGTTCTCAAACGTAACTTTCGACTGATTTTCACGCTCGCCAATATCAAAGTACCAATTCTGGGTGCAGATTTTCTTTCTAGTTTTGATCTTTCGATCAATATAGCTACATGTGAGCATATTAACAAATATTAATTTAACAAATATTAATTCATTTGATATCTTCTGTGATTCCCCCAGCCGTACCATTTGAGTACTTACCCCTGACATTCCATCAGCGTTCAGTGACTTTCTGTCAAAATTTACCGGAGTTTTTAAACCGAGTTCACAATGTTCTACTGTTTAACATGACGTAAAACACCACATTCTGACTCGTGTTTTCTCAACTGGACCTGATGCGTACTTACCACCAGATATCTGTCGCCGAGGTAGATATCCCGAAAACAGCCATCGCCACACATTCTGGTCTTTTTGATTTTCCAAATATGCAATTTGGTTTACGCAGCGCTCCTCAAATCTTCCAGTGATTCACGGACCAAATTTACCAAGGATTATGTTTTGTTCATTTATAGTGTCATATGTTCATGTATAGCGTCATCAATGTTAGTTCGTCACAAGTGCAACAGAAAATCTGCAAAACATCTTTGTGCGGTGTTTTAGTGACTTTTACAGTTTGGCGTGGTAGTTAACTCGTATAAATGCCTTTTTGGTGTCGCTTCTATTTAAATGTCAGGACATCATGTCGATCTGAAACGAAATTCGCTCTTTGCATAATAAGCTGTCATCAGATAACGACTATTCATGTCCCAATTTTCTTCGACAGTTACGTCGATTTCTTTTTTATTCAATTATCACGAAACATTCATTCTGAATTTTGCTAACATATATCAACCAATGACTGATTTGCTACGTGGAAATGAGCTTCAATTTAAAAGGAATGTTAGTGCTGTTGAATCGTTTCAAAATTGAAGACCGCGTTGAATGAAGCATCTTCATTTTCTTACATGTCCATGAATGGTCATGCTTCACATGCTATTGTCA
>JACCGJ010000126.1:0-59800 GCA_013407085.1 Atriophallophorus winterbourni
TGGGAGGGGTCAGTCAAGATCAGGTGGGTAAATAACAAGTCACCGCGGTGAAGACAGTAGATAACGGAGAATATATCTAGACTGCGTAAACTTTCCTCGATAGAAATGTTGGGCATAACACGGACAAGCTTTGTCGCACGTCGCTGGGCTTTTTCGAGAAGGGACACATTTTTGCATAGCCAAGGCTGCAAATGCTAAACAGTGTACTCCAATTGTGGACGGATGTAGACATTCAGCAGTGTCGGGAAGAGAAACCGGTCAAACCTCCCGAAAGCGCGATGAAGTAAGCCACTGTTGCGATTCGCTGCTGCTGCGGCTCGTTCGCATTGCGTGGTACAACCGAGATCGCGCTGGATGATGATACCGAGATCTTTTTCTTATCGAACAATCTGAAGTACTGTTGTGATCAAACTATGAGCGACCAGATCTGAGTGTCGGATGGAGAGAACGCTACACTTGAAGGTGTTAAATGAGAGATGATTCCTCAAAGACCAGCTGTGTAAACGAACTAAGTCATCTTGTAGGACATCTGAATTCCTTGGCGATTTGAGTGAGCGCCAGATTGTGAAATCGTAGGCAAATATGAAGTACGGCGATTCAATGTTCTGGCCAATATCATTGATGAAAATGATGAAGATTCAAGGATCAAGAACTGACCCTTGTGGCTGACCGCACTTGATTGGGAAGCGGGCAGAATAGCAGTCACACACGAACACATTAGGAGCAGTCGCGAAGAAAGTAATTCATCCAGGACAGTAAAGATGGCCCAACGCCGCAGGATTCGAGTTTAAGTAGAAAAAGCCGTGGTCGACGTGGTCGAATGCCTTGAAGAAATCCAGAAATACTGTATCGACACCAACGCCTTCGTTGACTGATTTCGTCCAGTCATTCCGTGCGACAAGCAAGTTGGAAGGGCATGAACATTTGACGCGAAAGCCGTGTTGTTGTGTAATTAAAAGTCGATTTGTTTCAAGACGTGAAACAAGGTGGTCAGAGATTATGCTCTCCCTGACTTTAGAAATGACAGACAAAAGCACAATGGGGCGATAATTTGCGGGTTCCGACCGGATACCGCCTTTAATGATAGGCGTGATACCACCTTCTTTCCAAGCTTGTGGGAGAGTGGCGGAGTTCATACAACGTTGAAATGTAAGGTAGTGGTTCTCTTCACCAGCACTGTGAGAGGCCATCCATTCACGAAACAATGCAATAATATGCGTGAACAATGTGTGATTTATCAAATCACTAGCCTAGTCGAGGCAAAGTAAAGCACAGTCATAGACTGCATGAGGGCTAAGTTAATGTCAGTTTGCATAGGCCTAGACAGATATGACATAAAAATGCAACAAAAAGTTTTTTGGTGTTTTTAAGTTTATTATTAGACATTGTGCTGAAATATGGTGAGCCATTCAGCGTTTAATTCCCTTTTAAAGCTCAGCACATTTGGGAGGTTTAATATACAATCTGGCACTTTGTTACACAAGTTGACCACATAGGTGCTGAAAAAGTGCTCACGTGCTAGTAACCTGGGCCTACTCTTAAGAATTTTCATAGAATTACCCCTGGTAGCTGCTTTAGGGGCAAGTTTAAAGATTTTAGTCATATTATCACCCGTAAGACCCTATAGAATCTTGAAGGTTTCCATTAGGTCGCCTTGCAGCCACCGTCTCTTTAGTGAGAACAGATCGAAGGCATTGAGTCTTGCCACATAGGTTTTACCTGCCTGACCCTCAACCATCCTAGTCGCAAGGCGCTGGACCCTTTCGAGACATAAGCTATCTTTTTTAAATACTGTGCCCAGGATTGAATGCAGTATTCTAAGTGAGACCGCACGACTACTTTGTATAAGGGAATGAGGATTAAAGGTTTCCGGCATGACAACGCTGAGCGCAGTCGGAACAATTCTCTGACAGCCTTGTTTGCATTTTCGGCACATTAAGTAGCCCACTTAAAATCTCCTGTTATAGTAATACCGATATCATTCAATTTCTAAGCAGCAGCTATTCTGATAGTTCCTTCGCCGACTTCTATTTTGGTTGTCGCTAAATCAGTCGACAGGTCGCAGCTCTTCCCCAGTCCTATGTTTTTGTCTACTGGATTACTTTTTCTAAATCAGAGATAACCTTATCTCTATTGTCGGTTCATAGGATTTCAGCATAGTCATCAAACAGGAAGCAACATAAACTCAAGCAGGATGCCTGGTCGTGTATGAAAATAAGAAAAAAGTAGTGCACCAAGCACTGAGCCTTGAGTCACTCCACTGAGTATCAGTGATTCCTCCGAGTACACCCCTGCAATTCTAACATAGTGCGATTATTTAAGAAGCTTTCTAACCATTGATGTAGTCCACCTGTGACGCCACACATCCCTAGTGTGTGCAAAAAATACCTATGGTTCACTGAGTCAAAGGCCTTTTGAAAATCAAGATAGCATACTTCGAATACTCTCCTTTCATCGAGACGTAATGTTACTTCATCGAGATTAGAAGATTGGTTGAACAGAACAGTAAGTGGCTAACCAGCCAATCGAACGTACATAATTTCTTTCGGTGGAAAGCAGCAGAAGAGCACCCACCACTGCCAAAACGTTTCTTCTTTTTGTCTCTTTGAAATCTTCGACGATCACGACGCCAACAGATTACCCGGATAGTGTTTTTTGAGCACCGGGGTATAACCGACGCTGAAAAAAGTAAAAGGAGATTTTCCTCACCAGCACGGTGAGAGGTCAGCTAAAGAGATATGGTTTATAGAAAAAACAGTAAACTGTAGCATTTAATTGATTCACGGTATAACGCTGAAAGTTGAACTACCTAAGCTTGTATAGCTTGTATAGAGAGAGTATTCACGAAAAAACTTACCCCAGTTGCGGTCTAAACCCTGCTTAAAACTCGAGACGAAATTGTAGGATATAAGTTCTTCTGGAAGAATGTTCCAGAAGTTTACCACCCTAAAGCTGATAAGCTGTTTCCGTGAGTCTAGCCGACATCGCTTCTTTGCAATTTTAAGTGAATGGCCCCGGGTGCCCAGCTCGGGACTTATGGTAAACGAGTCGTTCATTGCGCGCCACTTAAACCCATGAAGACCTTAAGAATAATAATGTATATTTTTGAATACACTAAGTCATGCGGTGCATGATTATTTGTTTTTATGAACAAGTACATTAAATAAAACAATGGTTTTACAAATGTTAAGGTCGAACATGAATACATATTTTTTTCGTTAGCAAACAAAAATAGTTGGGTAACATTCGTACACATGGTAGTTGGCATTAAACATAAACCTTTATAAACTATTGAAAAAATAGATAATAAAAATTCATTTTTTTACAAAACGTAAATATAAGGATTTGGTTAAGTACAGTTTGGGAGGGTCCGAGTCTCAATGTCTATTCATGAATGATGCTCAGCATGCAATTTCGAACACAGATAAGCGGATTGGAAATTCGCTTCATGGAGTATCGGAGAGATGAGTAGTACCATCATTTCAAGAATTAGCGAGTGTTTTTTCGGTACTGTATGTTACAAACTTTCAAGGTCATCCGTGCTGCGAAATTATATCTGCCTACTTGTCAGTTGTCAGTAGTTCAAATGCAAAATACCTTCATACGGGTCGTTCAATTGACATCTGATTAGTCGCTTCTCGAAACCGGTTATTTGATTGGCTAAGGTCATTCTTCTAGGTCTAATAAATCGCTTCGCACGGATCAGGGATCGCTTTGTTTATTATGAACGCTAACGATATCACTAAACTATTTCAGCAAACTATTGGTAACCGGTTGTTTGAAAGTCTCGAGTAATTGAATCACTTGCTGGCAGAATTCACTCATGTTTCCCGTACCCACTATATCATACGATCTTCGAGAAGAGATTTAGCGGTCGATTTGACATTCATGAAATATGAGTATCAAAGAAAAGTATCCGTACAGAGTCGTACGCGTGGACTTCGTCGTCGAACTACCAATGCAACACATTGAAAAGCGTATTTCAACATTGGTCGCCGTGGTGTTCTTTTTTTGTATCACTAGTAGTAACATGGTCCATAACCATGAGTTACAAGCTGGTGAAGCCGGATCGCAACAGACGACTAACTCCTTCAGAACTGGATACCATTCAGCCGATGCTTGATGATGCAGATAATGTTATGGGTCGGTTGCGCCGCAAATTGGAGCCACCATACTTCAATCTGTTTATCCGTAGTATGGATACCTTTTCAAATACGACCGGTCCTTGTTAATTCCCTCCGTTCACGTTGAGATTAGACCTTGGCAATGTGCCACTCACGTCCGTACTTTATTACACATTATTGAATATAGAGCCCAATGATGTCAATCGTCAGATATCGTCTACGGTAGCCAGTTACGACGAAGAGGCAACGATTGCCGCTTCGGAAGGTAACGTGGTTTGGGCATTGGGCGTTCACGATGGCCGGATCAACGATCAAAGACTGGCAGCCTCGTCTCAAAATCCAATCCCCTCCACCTCTCGACTACCTCCAGTAGATCTGAATGAATTCTTAGGCCCCGAACAAGTATGTGGTCAGTGTGATTTTGATGAACCACCTGAGTTTGCTGGGAAAACGATAGAATGAGAGCAATGCCCTTACTGTAAACAGTTGTATCATCTCAATTGGTTAATTTGTTGCTTTTTGTATGCAAACCTTTGAATGATTTTTTAATATAATGTTACACAGTTAACTATGATATAATCAAATCATGTTGTGTTTAGGCTAACGGGGACTCGGTGTATTTATGGTGAGTTTTAGCGTCCAGTAATTAGCGATGGGATTTGAACTCGTTGTCTGCGTTTGAGGGATGGTTCGAAAATATGATTCGTTATACGTGGATTAATACACACGTAAGTTTTTATTCATAAACTTGTTTTACCACGATGCCGTGTGTAGTTTTGTTTCAGTCAACTTAACCAACACTCGCTTGAAAGCGCGAACGTTTGACAATCGTCTTCACATTACTGATCTTCATTCTCTTATCATTTCCGGTAAACCCTATTGCTCCGAATTATATCAAACGAGCAATACGAGGGAGAAAACCATATGGCTGAAAAATTATAATTCTTAGCGGAAACGCATCACGAACCCGCAATTGAATACGTTAGCTTGTATTTACATTAATCTCTCATTCAGATTCTATTATACTGTTAGTATATTAATAGAATATCACGTTTAGTATACCGTTACAAGCACAGTATAAACCTATCTCTTCTTCAGGCGACACTAAACATATGATGAACAATATTGTTGATGATGTCCGAGGTTTCGAAGTGTATCAAGACGACATTATTATTCATGCACCCGATAATTATGTTCACAATCAACGTTTATTAGCTTTACTCTCTCCATTAAAACATTATAACGTGAAATTAAATTCGGATGAATGCATCATTTCTAATAATGGGATTGATTGTCTTGGATACCGTGCATCTTCATATGTACTTCATCTAGACCAAAATCGTCTTAAACCTCTGGTGGAAATAAAAACGTCAAATTCTTTTAGTCAAATTCCATCGGTAATGGGAGTGTTACAATATTATTTTAAATTCACCCCAAATTTCGCAACAGTTGCTAATTCATTGTTTACATTAATGAATGCTACAATGTTCAAGTGGACTTCCGAACATGAAAAGATACTTCGGGATATTTTCTCCATATTGCAATCCAGTGCCTTTTACATCAAATTTGCGTTCTGTTTTAATCACAGAGTCTTCTCCTCATGGAATTAATGATGTTTTAGAGAAAAATGGTCATCTGGTATTGTATATTTCACGCAATGGATTAGCCGAAAACTTTGCAGGTACGCTAAAACGTACTATTTCCTCTTGTTCCCCAACAACATTTATTGAACTTCTTTGTTTTATTGACAATTTGTTGCGTCAATTTGGTAATAGAAAACCATACATAGGTTCTATGTGTGTGAGTACTTAGCTGCCAATTAAAGTCAACGATAGAAACAAAAAACACAACGATCGTTTTAAAGGAATCACATCTGCGAAGTTGTGATTTGTCTTACGAGATTTAACAACTACTTCAAGCACCCAATAATTGCGTTGATTATCAAAGTTTGTTAGCTCTGTATTCTTGTTTCCAATAATATATATCATGATATTTTACATATAGTTTTACTATAGCATATTGCGTTATTAGGCCATACAACAAAGTTGATACTCATGGATATAATTTACTAGTTCTGCCATTCCAACGAACGTTGCTATAGGTAACCTGAAGTTTCAGTTCAACTTTCTGTTTTGATTTGTGAATAATCGCACCAAATAAATTTTTTTTTGCCCTTATATACAACCCAGACAAACTTGAAAGTTTGTAAAAATAAACTCGGTAATTCTAGAAATAGCATGACGTGCGTGAAGGGCAACTAGCCAACATGCACGATGTTTCTTTTACTTTTGTAGTGATTCTTTCAATATATGATTCAGTTTTCGCCAGTTAACGTAGCCAAACATTTTTAATTTCAGAATTTTCGGCGTAAAACTTGGTAGCGCGTAATAGATATAAACTCTGCGCAAAAAATTTACCATTCGTTTATACGAAAACATGCTGAATTTAAAAACAGATTGTGTTGGAATTCACCGAAAAATGACGACAAATATGTGGAGAGATTAATGTTGTACACGCCATGTTTGAAGACCTTACGTGAAGGAGTCTTGATTGGCGTCTAGGTTATGCTAAACTTCAAGTAAAAGAATCATGGTATGGTGGTACTTGCCTAATAATTAGAGGTTTTGGACGCGGTATATATCTGTTTCCTGTGATACTAGAGAACCCAACGGGAATGGATTGTTTCCAAACTATATTCTTGTAAGTATTTTGGCCTTTTTACAGAATGGTCATGACCTGGAACCAGTCAAATATTGCGACTCAGATTTAACATCGAATGCTCAATCGATGTCCAGGAGATCAAAATATCCAACAATTAGTTACGCATCTGCCAGCTATTTGAGAACTTACAATGTGTCCTTCAGTAATGAATCAGCCCAATCAACAGATAGCACTACGAATAGATGCACTTTACCGGTTGCTTCCTTCACGTTTCGACTGGTTGTATGAGCAAACGTAACATACACTTCTACAACATGCTCTATTGTGTGCAATAATCGATTAGGTCAGAAATAGCGGTCAGATTATTTCGGAAGTGACCTGGAAATTACCCCGTACGGTAAGCCTTGTATCACAGAAAGTAGTGGAACAAGTAACTGCGAATGGATGCTGGGAATGGTATAACCACTGAACGGTGAAATCTTTTTGCATTCGTTGTGTCCAGTTGGTGAAAGGCGGTCAATTACATCATCAAAGATTAATACTACCAAATATATACATTTGTATATACGTAGATATTTTTAATTTTTTTGATTTTTAAAATATAAAATTGGGAAAAAATACTTCCCGTGTGTCATAATGAGGGAAAAGCACCTTACACCGTTTGCCAAGTCCGTGTTTGAACTAACCAATAAAACACATTAAGAGTAGATCCTAGAAAAGTGAATGTTCAGCAATAGAGGAAAATATTCGTAGCTCAGGATGTGGATGGTGCTCACCTTGTGTTAGAAATTAATGCAACCCCCTCTGCCTCACATACTACGGTCACATTCAGTCTGTCATTAGGGACTCTAATTTAATTAACTTAAAAAGTGCTATCTCGCGGACACTCAACAGGCATCAAAACAGTATAAAAAGGAAAGACCCAACATGCATCCTCCCGTCCCTCCTAAGTGACGCCATGTTTGATAAATAAATACTAAATAAATTCAGTTGAACGTATTCTAAAATCTTCAGAATTTAGCAAACTGGGGATTAAGTGTCTGAAAAATTCGATCTCAATCCTAGAAGCAACCGTTTTTTAAATTCATGCACTACCTAGATGCTTCCAGATCATTTGATCGCCTCATGGAATCCTTCGAATAATGGGAACCGTGCGCGGAGGGCATTCGACGATACTGAACGGTTCTGTGAATGCAATTGTGATATAACCGATGCCGATTAACCACGCTTCGTCTGGTAACCGAAATAAGATTAGCCCGCATGCTCAAGGTTATTGTTGGCCCTCTTTGGTCAATGTCGGCCATGGACAAGCATCAAAATCTCGTGAATTTTGCATGCTGCACAGCTTTTCAAGTGACTAATCAGTCCGATGCGCGAGTAATAATCTCTCACGTAGCGTTCGCAGCGATAGACATTACTCGGTCGATCGGCATCCGGTGTACACCGCCAGCACGACTTGCATTCACCTGCCATGAACTGTATCTGATCCGCCCCAGCAATCAGACGACACTTTACACAATGTCTCTTATGGATGCGGTCAAGAGAAAGTTCTTCCAAAATTGTGGGGTCAATGTCAACAGCTTACGTGGTGTGGGTTGTGAAAAAATCTCAATCAATCTCATTATATTCGAATTGATTAATACTGATTATGCACATAACAATTAACAAACGTTTCAAGTCATTGAGGTTGGTTCGTTTTATATAAACATATATTTGGTACATTTATACCTAAACTTTGACTCGTAGTTATGGTCAAATTGAATGCTTTCGCAAACATAAATTTCGAATCTTGAATCTTGAGAGCTTGTATACAACGCGGATGTGATGTCATCATTTCCCAAGCAGTAGTATGTCACAGTTCAAGGATTAAAAATCACTTTATTCGCTTGCTACCGAGGGTACAAGATGGTTGTATCCCTCTGTGGGGTAGTGAAGACATCAAGTGACGTGGCACGCCAGTATGATACAGTACCGTTTAAAAACTTCATCAAATAAACCATGAGGTCTGTATTAAATCACTTTTATACACCAGAAACATGAGGTCTGAACACAGAAATGTTATGGAACATTAATAGTGATATCTATTCTCCTGGACTGACTGCTGTTCACGGGAAATTTGACTCGTTTATCATTGCGATATCTTTATCTAGTTTAATAACATTTCATCTGCTAGAAGTCTTTTGATTGATAAGTCATGATTTAAACGATCAAAATCTCCGGTAATAACAATCTGTCAAACATGTGCAGCATCGAGTGTTTTTAATACAGTAAGAAAGTTATATGGCCATGATTGGTTTTTAAAGAAAAACAATGTGACGATGCAGTCAACATATTTTGAAATTCTAGCTATTCTTATACGCACTTAAACACAATGGGTTCCATGACTTTAAAGACAGTCTAAAGTCAGGTTCCCGGTCTACAGTTAGCAGTAACGGTTATCCTTTTAAATGAAGGTGTAATCAGTCTATTATTACCATATGTTTTCTTCGGGTTCCGGTCACCTAATCGTCAGACACTTAATCGCTGACAATTAATCCCTAGACACTTAATCACCAGACATTTAACCCCCAATTTCATCCGCAGTCACTTAATCCCCGGTTTGATAACTTCTGATTTTAAGAACGTCAATTTTTCCGTAGCTGAGTATCGCTGAATTGCTCGAGATGTCATACCATGCAACGAAAAATAATTGAACAAGGGATGAAATCAGATCATGAAGCAGATGATGATTTACGACTCAAGATTGTGCCGCTGAATGATGCAACACAGTCACATTTTTCCTGCCAACATCCCACCACGTGGACATTTCTTAACGGTTTGCGAAATGATTGCCGAAAGCATACGGTCTCAGTTCTTCAAGCAAATGCTGGGGTTCATATCAAACAGAAAAAGAAGTCTTCTGAGATATGCACATACTTCAGAAGTTATCAAACTGACTGACTGAAGATTAAGTGACTGGGGATGGAGTGACTTGAGAGTTAAATGTCTGTGGATCAAATGTCTGATGTTTAAGTGTCTGACGATTAATTGTCTGACGATTAAGTGTCAGTAAACCGTTTTCTCCATATGTGCTAAGATTAAACAGGTGTGTTAGCGGACCTGTCAGAGAATGAAACACTTGTAGAGCGTTCGGGAATTAAATCTGGCTTTCCCGGGGAACCGCTTTTAATTTAATTTAGGAACTTCTAGCTCGACCACGTATTCATGTTTAGTCAATTTTTACGATAAATTCGATTGTGACGAGAACGATAGAGCGTAATTGTAAATCAATGCCGGGACTTAAAACATCTGCGTAAAATTCTCTAAATCATCATCAGTATCATGGACAGATTGATATAATCCTTCTGAAGTTTCCGCAAAGAAGCCCTCTGGTATCAATCTTCATGCCTCAATTATTATATCGTACTGAAGCTGAAGATTACTTTTTACATTAATCACGAAGTATCAGTGATGCTGTATCCGATGTTTTCTTACCACTGGTGTGATATCCTTCAATAAGCTTCAGTGTCACTTCGAATGTATCGGAATCACGGGAGTGGGACAATAATATTTTCTTTAATCTAAATATTTCTTAGTTCTACTTTGTATGAACTACTTGCAAATATGGTCACATTTGCTTTACAAAACATTCCACACCCCGAACCATCCCTTACAGGATTTATTCACGCGAAGGGATACGAGGAATTATCGGACCAATGAATATGTGCTGGTCGTACCCCATTCCCGTCTGAACTGTAGAAGGTATTTTTACTCTGTCCGTGTCTGTTTTACTTGGAACAGTTTACCTTCAACCGTTGCTCACGCCACTAGCTTGCATGACTTTAAAACGAAATTAGACGAATTTGTATTGCATTATTTGTTTCCAGAACACTTATATGCTGTTTAATCTATGTTCTTATATTGTCTATACACTTAAATTTCAATTTTTACCATCCTATGGTTGTTGTTAAGCTTGTTGCTTTTTAGACCATTAAAAACCTTGAATTACCTTGAATAAACTTCATCTTTCGTCAATTATTGATTTCAAATCATTCAGATTGTATTGTAATATGAGCCAAAATACATGTAAGGAAAATCTTGAATAACTTCACTCCTGGGACTAACATTTAGGGGTTGAACCTTTCATTTGCTTGAGATTTGTTTCTGGTTGTACATTTGTTTCACACTACATACGAAATAACACACAGGAACTGTGTGGTCACTTTTCACGTGGAGCCAGATATTGTATGATCTTTACAGACGGTTTGGTTTCCGAAGAGACAACAACATGTTGCAGGTTGGTCAAGACCTATTTGCAAGTTGGTTGTGCAGTAAAGCGAGGTTGATGAACTTCATAAACTCCTCGTGGTTATCTGTAAGAACCCTAATTATCAGTGGCATACAAGTATACGTTTGCTTACCACTATTTCACTGTTTCAAGGATCACCGAACATGATCTTACTGTCACTGAAAACGGCCAGCAACTGGTGGTGGTGTGTATGCGATGGGGATGTGGTTTTTGTTTAAAGTCAGATTTTCAATAATAAGTAGTATATGACGTTCGAAAAGCAGGACAGAAGCGCACGACCGGTTTCGCGGTTATTGCCGCTTATCAGGTGTGCGTATCCGTGACCTGACATTCGAACGCCGTTCTGACTTTGTGCTAAACCCATTTATTTGCGATTTCGAGGATAAATCCTCATTTGGGGATGTGGGGATATGGATTCAAACGATTCCGGTGTGTGTTCACTTCTTGAAACCATCCATAATTATTAATTGCGCAATCAGACATGTTGAATCTATCCTACGGATTCAAATAATTTATCATTGAACGAGTTTTTTTGTAACACCGTGAACGGTAAATGATGCCGATCGTTCATTCATCTCCTTCGACAGGTTTTACAGTCAACACCACGTCGTATCAAGAAGGAAGAAGTCAGGATGATAAAGTTCGTAACACTGCGCTAAACGTTTATTAACTTTGACGGCGACTCCACCGCCGGATTATAAGCGATAGCGCCTGATTAGTGACAGGTTCGGAATAGAGAGCTCAAAATAAGTCATTTAGTGCCCTAAACGGGTCGCGGTAACTTCAAACCAATAAGATTAATGTCGTTTGCAACCCGCACACAGTAATAAACAAATAAATCCTTTATTCCTCGATATCCAACGAATGCTAAGCATGAACAATAATTACCAAAATGTTTTATACAATTAAAGCAAAATACGTACAGCGGTGAATAAATTTTCAAGGTCAAATATGCAGCGAAATGTTTACTTTTGTTAAAATAATAAATGTAAACTGCAATCAAACATTTTTTAAAAACTTATTTCGGAAAACGTGAATGTCATACTTTTGTGGATCTTAGTTTGAAAAGTTCCGATATTTTTTTGTATAGTGAAGAATATTGCTAAATGTGCTTCAAATTTCATGAGAGCAGGCGCAAAGTCTTATATACATGCAATCACCCTATTCATTGGTCGATGCGGCTGTTGCGACCTTGAAACACCTCACGTGATTAATCACCTCAAGGTTATTTAGTCCGACCTGATTTCAAAATCTCACGTGCCGCTTTGTTTATGGTCGAGCGACAACTGATAAACATTGCACATTGATATGAATGAATCCTCATTGGTAAGTCGAACTTGGTTGCTATTCCACATAGAACGATTTCATCTTTGTTCACGGATAATGCAACAGCAGAAGCAGAGAATCGAGTAAATAGTGAGAGATTGATACTCAAAGTCAGATTGACTTACTTGACTTAATCCCTTGAGTACTGGAAAGATATTTAAAGATATCGGAGAAACGTTTGGTTGCTCTCAGGTTATCCATAGATCATTCAGCATCATTATTCTTCTCATTATAGCTAAGTGTTTGCAACCTGCGAATTCAGTTTGCTGTAAATTATCGGCTTTTGTATTTCGCAAAGTTGTCCACCAAAGATATGTTGAGTCCCCTCACTGTTCGATATTTTGTTTGCTCTACTAATGAACTAGGTGTTTTTAGTTGGAACAGGTTATAATCTACGCGACGTTGAAATAAATTAGCCGTTAAACTGAATCAAATAGGAAAATAAACGCAGGATTCACGATTCAAAATTTTTGGCTGAAAAAGCAATCAACTTTACAGTAAACATAGAGTCGGATTATAAGTACAAATCGATATTTATATATGCCATGTAGTACCACAGCCGAGCTAAATGTTCCTTCATGATCATTGAAATGCACATATCGAAACCGCTTTTCAATTGGAGAACTTGTTTAAATCTTCCTAATAGTTTTAGCTTCGCGGTCAAATGAAATGGAAGAACAGCTGATTGCAAGTATCGACCAAGGAACCAGCAGTTCTCGTGCAATCATATTTGCTGCCTCGAACGGCGAGGTTGTGGCCAGTCATCAGATCCCGATCAAGTCGAATTATCCTCGACCTAGTTGGATTGAACAACATCCGGAAGAGTTGTATACCACCACGTTAGACTGCTTGAATCAATGTGCAGATCAGTTGGAGAGGAAAGGCAAATCGATAAATGTACATTGCAGTTGTCTCACGTGAAACTGTAGTAATGCTGATGGTTGCTTGTCATTTTGATTTATAATTTCGATATACCAGATTCGTAGCAAGTAATCGGTGCATTTTAAGAAGGTTTTATGCATAAACAAAACTAAAAATAATCGGCCAATATTCAACGTTGGATGTTAAAGAACACCATGTTAAAATTTGATTGTACCAACATGATAAAAGCGTAGGTTTATTTGTTATTGACCTCATTTTACTATGCTTCAACTGTTTTAAAGGACGTCAATATTGATCGTATGACGCCTTCTAACCAATGAGGATACGACGCGACATTATTTTGAAATCGGGTTGGACAAGCTATGTCCGTGTGTCACTTTCCCATCACACACATCAAGCAAGTGTTTTAATGGATGAACTTCGGTAGACACAATTCTATATGTCAGAATAATATCACGTCCTATCCTTCTTGGTAAAGTTACCTAGACCCAGACGTCACAATATTTTGGTTTACGGAACATTGCAAAGACCCATAACTTACTTTGTTGCGCAATGATAGATTTTATCGAAGATTGCAATATCTTTTCGCAACCGCATACTTCATCGTAGGGCGAAAGTAGACATTGATTATCCTTGGTAACGTTACCAGGAAGAATCTTCCAAATATTCTTCTAAAGATATATAACAATCTGTTGGCCTGTCGATATATATTCTGGCAGTACACCGTGTTCTTCAGGTTTCCACTAATCCATACTCCAAGATCTTTTTCCAACGAGCTCTATTTCAAGTTTTGAGTTCCCAATAAATATGTCCAAGGAACATTTTTGCCAAGATGGAGCATCTTACTTTTCCGTATGTTAAATGCCAAATCTTTCATTGCCGCCCAATTTGACACGTTGTCCAAATCCATTTGAAGTTTCTCACAATCCTCTGCAGAACTAATTTGCGTCCAATTTTTCATATCATCCGCGAACAGGACAATTTTTGATTATATGATTGCTAGCGACCGTGTGAAAAATGTCACTCACTAAGAAAGTTTGATATTCCATCTAAATTCAACTATTAAATCCCATTATTGTTTGATTGAATGCATCAGGATTATCCCGCGAATATACTTCCATGTGCTAGATAAGTTGTAATCAATAAACCTATACCCAACCAACTGTGCATTAGGGTTTGCAAGATAAACTATTGTAACGGGTGGCAAGAGAAGAAGGACATGATGGCAGGCGAACAACTGGCTACTTAACGCATCATTCAGGTCATCGGTCTAACAAAAAACCACATCGATTTGGCCTTGATTCAACCTTGAGGTCAACCGGTCCAACACGAATCGTATTTACCAACGAATCACACAGCACAAAAGAACAAACCTTGTTTATTATTCACAAGACAAATGACGAAACACACGCCTATCTTATATAGACAAATTAAACACACACAACACTGTCCCGAAACGGGTTTGTCTCGGTTGTCACTTCAATCTGATTTCCCGGTACACTTCAAGCCATCCATGTTTGACTGACCTTGACAAATTGCATATAGTTGGAGGATGTCGTCGCTCCATCCGTAGGTGATACAATCCTACGAAACCCCGAATCATTAGGTGTTCGCAATGGTCGACTTTGGATATTTCGGTGCATCCTGCTCTGGTGTTGTACCGGAGAGTGGTGTACTTGACATCGTTCGAAGGCTCTTGATAAGTGCTCATTGCTAATTTACTTCGCACATTCACACTGAGAAAACTGGATAACACGCTCGTGAATGTTCTAAACATCCCTGAAAACAACCTGACCCTCTCTATCTGATTTGAGCAATTCATTCAGTTTTTCATCTGAATCAACTGCGGAGGTTTTGAGCTTCACCTAAAATTACACATCCATAATCTTCCCTACATTTTAATTTGGCCCACACGCGACTCGATCAAATGTTTTCTTTGAAGTCACATGGTAAAACCCCGAAATCGGTCATTCCGTATTTTCAGAATGTTATCGCTGTTGGTATCACGAACCAGCGAGAGACTATCGTGGCTTGGGATCGAATTTCTGACAAACCACTGGCACCTGCGATTGTCTGGTCAGATGCCAGAACAGCGGAGTTGGTGGAGGAATTCGTCAGTAAGACACCGGACAAAAGACCGAATTATTTCCAGGTAAACACATCCTGTATGCAGCCATAATTTTACGCTTTACATACCACAATCGAGCCTAAAGTATCGTCACGAATGTATGTCATTATCATGAATTCTACACGATCAGAACACGTGTTTCCAATAAGAGAACGGATTTTCAGATCCTTCTAGCCTGAAACGTTGAAAACCATCATGAAAGACTACTTAATTCCAACCACGGAGCATGCATCGCAAGGTTGGACGCCGTGATTAAAAAGGATATACTATTGCTCGATAAAATATACCATCGGTCAACCAAACTCGTAACTGGTTTCCGGAAATTAGCGTACGAGAAACGATTACAAAACCTGTGAATCCCCACTCCATTTCAAAAGATCCAAGGATACTAAATACCCCACATCATACTATCAAACATTGATTCAAATAACGTAAGTCAAAACATAAACACATCTACTCCACGACACTATAATTTCCCCATTCCCGTATAATCTGTCGGCGATAATTTTATTCTGTACGTGGCTGTTTCCTTTGGAATGTCCTCCTCGAAACTATTGTCATCGCTTCCAGTGTCAAAGCCTTCAATCGAAATTTTTATTTTCTTTGTTGCATAGAGATTTAACGACACCTGCGTATTCACTCATGGTAAGTATTCAATTGGACTACACTTGACATTACTTAATTATATTTTATTCCACAGTTATACTTGTATGCCACTGTTACATAGGGTTCGTAGAACGAACCACGATGTTCAGACACAGAATCACAAAGTGATTCTTGGTCAAGCACTCAAGGCGCTTATAGATGACCAAACTAATGTGTTGCTCACATCCACATCCCTTACACACCACTACCGGTTTCTGGTTGTTTGCCGTTTATTTTGTGTATATTTTATTCCTTTTTTTCATAAACGAATATTTACTGTGCTAAGGTAATTGTGAAGCTATTTGTTTTTGGAGACCATAAATTCTTGAATCTTGAATTAGGTACTAACTGTTGTGTTGTATAATGCTGCATTGGCACTAGTTTACTTAAAACCGTCAACATTATACCACGCACTTGGACATACTATTTACTCAAACTTCATTTATTACGCGATATTATACTAACCTGTCCCGTACTATGAAATCACAATTCATGAGAATTATATACGAGTAACCTGTGGTATTAAACAGCCATTTGGTTCTCTATAATAAAATTCTTGATTCTTGGATCCTGTTCAGCTTAAAACTGGAATACCAATCCATAGTTATTTCTCCGCATTGAAAATACGTTGGCTGATCGACAATTGCTCCGCTGTCCGCGACGCGTTTTCCAACGACCGACTTCTCGTAGGCACGGTGGATTCGTGGATCGTCTGGTGTTTATCCAACGGCAGACACCATGTGACAGATGTCTCGAATGCAAGTCGAACGCTGCTGTTTAATCTACACTCACTGACGTGGGATAACGAATTATGTAGGTGAGTTGCCAATGCACCGCTCGTACATTGTTTCAGGTTTTTTGGGATCGACCCGCGCATTTTGCCACGGATTGTTCCTTCGTCGGGAGTCATTTGCCAGATCGAGGACACGAAATGCAAAATGATAAACGTCAAAATTTGTGGAATCTTGGGTGATCAACAAGCGTCGCTAGTCGCACAAACATGGGTCACCAACGCAAGCGATGGACTGAAATCCACTGTCAAGGTGACCTACGGTACAGGAGCATTTATGTTATGGAACGTGGGTACCGTGCCATATTTCTCCGACAATGGAATTTTGACGACCGTTGCCTATTGGATGGGAGAGGACAAGCCTGTACACTATGCGCTGGAGGTAACATTTTGGAGCATTTGATTTGCAATTGATTTATTATCGTCACTGACAGCATTACACACGTAGCGCGTGCAACCATGAAAAAGTAAAATCCTAAAAGATGGGGAAGGGTGGGGATTAAATAGCTACGGATTCTATAAAAGAGTTAGCACAAGCAAACTGAGAAGAGGTGCCTACACCTCAAATGGAACATGCATTCAAACAAGTTTCGTGAACGAGTAGAGCGACATCAGCATGGCAGCTTCCTTGCGGCTTTTACTGTCATGCATCATAAAAAGCTTTTCTCGTCACTCCGCTTGACAACATACAAGGTTGAGCAAACACTCCAAGAAGATGCTGGGTACAAGACCGCCATCTTCTTGAAGTGTTTGCTTAACCTTGTATGTAGAGGAATTTATGTTTCTTGTTGCTTGTATTGAAACCAGGCTGTCAAATCTGAACTCAATAACTTTACTGTTTTATGTTTGGCCTCCTCCGAATCGAGGGTAACAAAGTCTCCCACAAAACAAATCGCCGTTGAATGCAGTACGCGGTTAAACTGCAACGGTTTACAGTTGCCAATGTGTTCAGCAGCTGGCAGAATAATCAGTTCTTACTTAGTGTAAGGTTGATATTTTTATATGATTCTTCATTGAATTACATGAATGTTATATTACAGATAGGTGGAGTTTGTGCGCAAATCGAATGGATCGTACGATTCTATTGACTAAATGTAAAATGAGTTTTTTTTCCAAATTTACGTAGAGAGCGGATGGGATAAATGTCCAAGGTCAAGGTCAAATCGCTTTTTTCCCTTAGCGTCTATAGAATTGTTTACAAAGTTTTTGAGAACGCTTGATCCAAGGTAATTAAACATCAACTCTTAACATTTCGTCGCCACTGGTCTATTGAGACACGTCTCCCCTTCAAGGTCAAGGTCACGTCAACCCAAGAATCCTGAAACACAAGAGAGATCTCCGATTACTTAAACACATTTATTGCACACATTACGAATAAGGAAATACACACTCATGGTAAATATGCATATATCGTTACCACAACGAGGTTCTCACCAGCTTGTACCGGTTGTCGCTCCGTAAACTTGCCAACTTGTTCCATTCGAGTCATCCTCGTGTTGGTGTTGTTTGAATGACAACGTCGAAGCGATTGACAATGTCTGTCTGGTTCTTGTTCTGACGATAATGTGACTCGATCCAAGGCTCACTTAACCTGATCTTATTATCTCCACCTGATGACGGCAAACAGCTAGAAACCGGTAGTAGTATGTAAGGCATGGGGATGTGAGCACCACAATACTTTGTGACTCGATCCGTTCCTATACAGTCCTCGAAATCTGAATTCTCGCAAGTTTACCATTGTTTTCTTTTGTCTTTTCGACCGTAGGGTGGTGTTCTACGAGGGTTCATGATTGGCACACTTGAGTAGTGCCTATAAAATTACACACTTTCTGTCAAACGCGTTGATTAATTTAGCAACGTTAAACTCATATGTATCAGGTATACATACTGATTATTCATTTCGTGAGCGTTGCACCACTTGATATATTGTGAGTAAATGTTTTACGGTAAAACCGGAATTAGTTATTGCTGGTAATATAAAACGCTATTCCGTTGACCGCTCACTTTTTACGCACTGTGTAGTGCGTCATGTCAAAGCCGGTGAGGAGAAGATGAAGCTCTCGGCTGCTGAACGCGGATCACACCGCCGTCGTGCCACCGACTCCGATCTTTTGAGTGCCGCCTATCGCTGTGAGCGGTGCAGGAGAAATTGTCATTCTAGAAGCTGCCGAGCATAAAACCGACATGCGCTTGGTCAATTAAAAAGATGAAACAGTGTCCAGAATAGTTATTTTGAAGTGAATCTGGATCAATCATTCTAGCATTCATTAATTGGTAATTTTGCCGTTTTTAGTCCTCTTCCCACCCTCGCACACCCCTACTGGTTTGTTCTCAGTCGATAGTTTGTTTACCACACTTCCACATTTTAACGTTTACCAAATCGACGCTTGCTTTCTATTGAGATTGTTTAGTGCAAAATGACACTCATATTTTCTCACCCGAAAGGGTTCGATATCGTATGCTGGAGCAACAATGAATTGGTTGAAAACAAACTTGGAACTGTTTCACAACTACGAGGAGATGGAACATCTGGCAAATGCAGCGTATCGAAGACAAACGGTGGCAGGATGTCCCGACCCATGCTACCTCGTGCCGGCGTTCAGTGGATTGTTTTGTCCGTGGTGGCATGAACATGCCCGGGCTATTGTCGCGGGAATCTCGGCTGATGTGAGACGCGAGGATCTGGTGTACGCAGGAATACGTTCCGCAGTGTTGCAGACTCACGATGTTCTCAAAGTCGCTACGTTGTCAGGAAGTTGTGAAAACAACGCTGCCATGCTGGAAACACCTCAAGAGTTGGTGGTCGACGGAGGAATGTCTGCGAGTGCAGTTCTGATGCAAAGTTTGGCGGATATATTGAGTGAGTCGAACGAATTGGTCTTGGAATTAGAGCTTTCTTATCAGGCGAACAACTAACATTTTAGTTATTAAGGTCTAAAGTGTAATCTTGACTTGAAATTAAAACGCATTTGACAGTACACCAGTGTTTCAAGGGTGTTTGAGGTTAAGAGGTTATTCATACCCGAAGAGGACCCGTGGGCCAAAACTAATAGTTCATCATGATTGCTACGCGTGTAACCTAGGGGATAAGCAGCTCTGGAGAATTTCCCTGCAACGATGAATGCTGATTTTGACTACTAATCATTGGTAATTTAAAGAGAACTAGACTGACCTATCCAATCTCTAAATTGCTGATAATTATTCCTTGCCAATAATATGAAAAATTCTGAAATTTCATCCTTCACATTCATTGAACAATTCACATTACCATGATTTTTGATTGCTTTATTTTCAATTTTCAATGCTTATTTAATCGACGGAGCTCGCATTAGACAATGGTACGCACATATAATCTGACTGTCCCTCACTCAAGACACAACTGTAGATGACATTTTTCTTCCGTGTGATTTTGTATTACGTGGAACAATCTACCGGAGTTTTTTGTGAACTCCTCAAAACAAAACATGCTTAGGAGAAATCGTGCTGCCTTCTTGGCCCTTAACCCGTGCATTCAACGCACAATATATCGGAAACAAAATGCTCCAGTTTAAAAAAACTCACATCAAATTAACTCTACCTTTAAAAAAGCATCACGTTTCGAAAAATCTACTAAAACGGGTGTTTGGGAAATTTTCGCCCAAGATATTCCCAAGGATCATGATTACATACTTGAGACCAGTCATGGAATACGGTGTGCAGTCATGGTCTCCGTGGCTCAAGAAGGATGTTGAACTTATGCAGCGAATTTATCACCGCTCAACGAAACTAGTTCTCAGCATCCGAAACAAGCCTTATAAAGAAAGGATAGCTCAACTGGATCTGTTCGATTTTCCCAATCGACGAATCAAAGGAGACGTCATCTTATTTTACAAAACATTCCAAACCCCGAACCAACCCTTACAGGACTTATTCACGTGAAAAGATACGAGAAATTATCGGACCCATGAATATGTGCTGGTCGTACCACATTCCCGCCTGACATGTGGAAGGTATTTTTATTCTGTCCGTGTCTGTTTTACTTGGAACAGTTTACCTTCTACCGTTGCTCACTTCACTAGCTTGCATGAATTTAAAACGAAATTAGACGATTATTTATTGTATTATTCGTTTCCCTTACACTTATATATTGCTTATTCTAATTCTTTATCTTGTTTATACACGTACTTCTTAATTTTTACCATCCCAAGGTTGTTGTTAAGCTTGTTGCTTTTTAGACCATTAAAAACCTTGAATCCATGAAAACGACATGAATCTGCATATGTCTCTACACTTTACAAAGGAAAACAATTTCTTTCCTCTCAACTAGATTTTTGAATGACCCAGAAAGAAACCAAATTCAGTTTTTGCACGTTACATTATTCGTAACTCCCATATTATTCTATAGTTTTCTGTAAAGCTGTATGCTTATGATCATTAAAATTGAAATGAATTGGCAATCGACTGGAATAGGTTTGGTAACGATCGTGTATTCATAATTTCAGTGCACTCGGTTAAAGTAGGTTTTAGATAATGTTTCACTTCTGAACTTGCCAATGCGACTGGCGGTCAATAAGGTGGATGGAACAGACATCTTCACAATCTGGCGCTTGGCACTGATGCGAATGTAAACAGTTCTTATTCACCTTATACCTACTATTTTACTTAGATTTTTGTTTTTCTTTTCTTCAAACGCTCACCCTTAAGCCCCGCATGATTGAACTTTACCCGTGTCGGCATCTGTGTCAACTGACCTTGACTTGTTCACTTGTATTAGAATGATGTGGATACACACCGGGAGGAAAATTGACCACTGATCCTGGCCATTCCCACGAGACGTGACACACTCTAGGCGTACTATAAGCTGTTTATCGGTAAGGTCAAATAAGTGGTTGGGGGTTGACTACTACTTAATTATGTTCCATGTCCTGACTATTACTCTTGGTCTGACGAAGTTTCTGTGTCAGCAGTGAAACGTTACCCATTATGAATTAAATTGAAATTGTAGTCTACTATGTTAATTAATGTTTCTTACCTTTTAGTTTTTTTGTTGGTAATTTAAGTATATCATTGTAGCTGACCTTGAAATCTATAAAGCAACTATTTTATATCGCTTTTGTACACGATACTACTGATCCTGCATTGCGTGGCTTGGTCTATCCAAAAATATACATTATTGTTGTTGAAAATATCAATAATATTGTTATCATTATACTGTGACAGTTTGCTTGCAGTATTATTTTGGCAAATTTTATCAACATTGCATGTCCTCGTAGACAATATTTTAAGCCTCCCAAATGGCTTTATTCACCAGGATTTATATTATAAACTTGCGAAAGTTTGCATAACTAATTCACGGTATCGCCCACACTTGGGTTGACGGGAACTAATAAAATTATCAAATCTGTTAACACACATGCGCCGTAGATCTTGTGTCCTCGAGGTTGTTAGATGTCGCCCGTTAATGAAAGTCAAATTGTCTATTGTGTAGAAAACTTATTTGTCGGAAGCTTAAAGAATCTTCAAGGATTTATGGTCACAAAATTCACATAGCTTGACAATTACCATAGCATGATGAATATTCGTTCATGAAAAAGAAATCACACCTAATTATGTAATGTCAATTGAATCCATGAACTCCGCCAAGGACGGTCCCAAGCCCGTCTGAGAAAGGAGGAGGGTTGGGCTTAGGGCTAGCAACCCTATCCTGTAAAACCTACATTGCTACGGAAACGATGACAAAGATCCGTGGTTCGGTCATGTCTGCAGGATGGATCCCAGTTCGCATACGAAGGTAGCCATGCACTGGCATCTGCAAGGTAAACGAAAAAGGAGACGGCCCAAGGAAACTTGGCGCAGAACTTGGAACGCGACTACATGCACCAGGATTCACGGTGCAGACGGCAACGGAAGCAGCGACAGACCAGAACCACTGGCGTGAAGTTGTCTTCGCCTCATGTGCCACCCGGCACGGAGAGGACTGAAAAAAAATTGAATCCATGAATCAATACGTAGTGGTCGTCAAATCGTTAGGCAACAAATACGATTCTTAATTTCGAATGGAAATTTCAACATTGAGAGCGATGACAAAAGTTTCCAGGATGGCACGCACCGAATAAAATTATCGGCGAAAACTAATAGGGGATTGGTGAAGGGGAATTGGGAATTTGTAGTAACTTCGAGTGGCTGCGTGTATGTTGCGTCTCACGTTATGTGGATATGTGTTTTAAAGGATGATGCGGGGTATTTAATTTTCCGTAAGTAAGTATCACAACACACCGAAGGATTCTTTGGAGGGTTTTGTGAAAGGATTGTTCTATACAATCGTTTCTCGTACATAAGTTTCTAGAAATCTCTTACGTGTTTGTTTTCACGATGTTATATTCTATCAAGCAATAGTATATTATTATTACCAAGGAATCCAAGTTTGCGATGCATGCTCCATGGTTTGAATTAGGTAGGTATTTTTGATTGTGATCGACGCTGCGTGCCGGTTCCCCAAGCTGAATGCTTTCTAAACGTCATTATCTTGCCAACGACCTGATGTTTATAGCCAGAAAATGGAACAACCACTGAGCTAGACGCCGGGATGGTCAGGGGCCTGTGATTCGGTAAGGTATTAGACAACCATATTCGGGGGTCATGTATATAGATAAATTCATTGTTACGCTTCTAAATAACGTTTATGACACGTGTAGGTTAAGTTTGGCAGTTGTAAAGTATCTTTTTGATCGGGTGTTCGAGACAGTTGGACCTGACTGCGAGGAAGTAGTTGAAAGCATACCATTGTGGAAACATCTAGGCTAATGCAGCTCCATAACAACTACTACGTTTCTATGATTCATTACTTCATAATTGCCTAGATTCATAGATTGTTGTAGGGAAATTACCTGAGATCAAACGTAACCACAACGTATTCATTGCCCTGTGATCAACGACAATATTCAAAGGCTTCAAGGACGCACAACGTTTGTGTCTAACACTAGCTTGTCAGCGGAGACCAACAAGAATCTGTGCTAGGTCCACTTCTTTTTCTCCTAAACATGAACGATTTACTGAACTCATATCATGAAAAATGGTTCTGCTAAAGGATGATGTGAACAGATATATAGGTCCATTCTATTACCGTAAAACTATCCTGATACGTGTATGTACCTGTTATTGTTCGAGCTGATTTACCAATCACATGTTCAATCTCTCACCATATTTTATCTCGTTCGATGATGGTGTTTTTGATAGATATGAACGTTCGTAGACACAACCACTCAGAAATGATGACAGCGCTGGGGGCTGCGGTGGCTGCCGCGTTGGCTGTTGGTATCGATCCTTCTGGATTGCTCAACCTTAGGAATTATCCGACTTCCGAGGGCATCCCATCTCATCTGTATGAACCAAAGTTGGAGGCGAGGACAAGACAGAGTATACTTCGTGGTTGGCACAAAGCGGTCGAACGCAGTTTGGGTTGGGTTGACGTTACACAAGAACAAAATGAAAAAGAAGACACATTGATGGAATTACTGGAGAATGTTAAACGAAAAGGGGATTCGGAAGGAAAATTTGTGAGTTTGCCGTTGTTTTGCTATAATATACACCCCGGTAGTAACAGATACACCTGTGGAAATTTGACGGATCAGGATTTCGCTTTAAATTTATTCAAGATAATTATTCAAGCATATCACCAAATTTCTCAAAAAGGAAATTTCGTAAATCTGTTAAGGACCCGTTATAAATACCACCTTCATTATGAAACTTAAATACTACGAATACTCTCTTGTGCTTGTAGGCCATTGTTGGGGAAGGTTCGTACAACAAAACTCTTCAATCGCGTTTTCAAAAGTGCACGGAGATGCATGCAATTGAGTATCTTGGTTCATTACAATTAGTTTGACTCCATCTACAGGTATTTTCGTACATGTGATTGAACAGGTAGCTCATACCAAACTTACCCAGCATTGCCTTGAAATCTCAAGAGTGTATTCTCTGGATAAGAGATGGCGATGGGTGAAATCATCCCTCTTTCGACTGTGAGTTTATAATTCATACAACTTTCGGTGAAGGGTGGAATTTGGAACCCGTAGGGTCAAACACATGCTCCGGGCAGGAACAAAAGACGAATCTCAGGCGTACATTTACCACTGCCACTTATTCAGGTCAAGCAAGTGACACCTCTGTGCATTTCTGTCATTCAATACTGAATATCCCGTTACACAAGCTGCTCATTGATTTAAATCACTCTTTTCACGTACAGCCAATAACTCGTCCCTTAATCAAAAACTGAACATTTCAGTGATTCTATTTGGGCTTAGGTGATTGAACTGGTTTGTCTTGCCAGCCGTACAGAACAGTGTCATACAAATGAAACTTGTTTACCATTCTTCCACTGTTTCAAGCGCATGTGGATCCTTACCTTGCTGTCCCTGCATGATGAGTGCAAACAATACGAAACCGGTCGTGGGCTATGTTTGTGATAAAAATGCATGCAAATGAATTTTTGTTCCTGATCATGGGTTTGAGCAATATCTACATGAGTTTGAGCGCATATGGTTGAATTAGTTGGTCATACAATGCTGATTTCATACTCGATATTTCGATACGATGAGATACTACTTAAGGTGTTCTACTCGTAGCAATTTGTTTGTATTGCTTCTGATAATCCTACATTGGGTGTACTAACCTTTCTTACTCCAGTGTGAACTGAATTCAACACGTTATACGAAAACTCTTGGACCGAGCTTGAAAACAGTCCTTTTACTGACCAGCGGCTTGACTGTCGGGTTTCTCATTGGAAGGTGGATATCCAACTGAAGGTTGTTCCAGAGAAACACGCGGGTTCCGATTTTTCTGGAGTCAGCTTTTATGAAAATTTGGAACCTGAAAGTTGATCGCTTATTCCAGATTTGAACGTTGTCACGTGTTCTTGGAGAAAAAAACAACTCGAATTTTTCAAAATCAAACTCCGTATTAAATGAATAAATTTGTTTCTTAAATTATTATTATTATTATTATTATTATTACACAAGTCTTTACAGACGATGTGCCAACAAGTATACCATGAAGAGGGTAAATGATGAAAGAAAAAGTGGAAAAAAGGCGGATTTTTTGACTGTTCACACATGCCGTTTTTGATCTTTTTTTGTCTTTATTTCGGAATAAAGAAAAGAGGGAGGGTCACTAATAAACGGGAACACAAGCACGGCAGGATTCTCGCCACCGGTTTTTTCTGTTGTCATCACACTGAGTGCTATGAGCCACATATCTTCACGGTCCCTTGGACCCCACCCGGGTAAGCGCGATGTTCCCACGATGGCTAGTGGGGCTGTTAGACGCTTGTTTCTTGGAGATTTTTCAAGATTCCACATTTATGGTGAAAAAGCAAATAGCCGTACAGCACCATTCGATATACGTATAAAAGGTAAACAAAATGTTAATTCAATGGTGCGAAAGTAATTCCAATTGTAGAATGGAGTGAGAGAATTTCAACAGGAAATTTGTTTGTGATTTGTTACTCCAACCATATGTGTAAGAAGAAATCACTTATTGCTTAAATGAATTAATTCAGCTAATTTGTTCCACAAACACCACGCATTTGTGTATAAACAGTTAATACCGCTTTTGGTATGCAGCGATGATTTGTGGATGGTGTCTAATTGGTGCGACCCACTGAAACTTCTTTTGAGTTTGAGTTTTCAGTGTGATGGCACGGCAGTGTTTCTTAGGCTGCATTTAATGTGTTTATTCCCACGTCACTGATGATTATTTCACTGTGTGATCGCCAAGTATATTTGATGTTGTCTGTCATAGCACTTGTTAGGAAAGTGAGTTCCAAAGCAGGTGATTCATCACCTTAGTTATTTAATCATCGGAGTTTCTCAAAGGTACTAACACTCCTGCGCTGCTATCGGTTCTTCGATGTGATGTCACTGTTTGTTGTCGTGTTCTTGTTGTTTAACAGCCTATGTCGTATTGGCAGCCTACGGATCGCCCAGAATGTCAACACTAGGCTCGTTGGTCTTCTTGCGAACATCGAGAGTCCTTTTTTCTTACCAGGTTATATCAGCGTAGATTCGAGTATTGCACTCAGAAACGTCGAGTAGCAAGTAAGAATTTAACAAAACAAGTTGCATATCCTTCTCACTGTTTAATGATATTTTTAGTGGACGTGTTTCACTGAAAGGTGGGGAGCATGGGTGGCAAATCAAACGTATCACTGCTATAAATCTGTTGCTTTCCGAACTCATCATCGTACAGATGTTGGACCATTATGACGTGTCTCTGTTTATTTACTAAATGACTCTCGCTGGATTCCTGTATGTTGTTACAGATTATGCTCAGATTTGGAGTTTATCAATAGCAGATATTCTTCGGGTTATATGTATGCAGGAGTCTAAACAACAGCAGTGTTCATGTAGAAACGGGCTTCCGAACATCTGATTATAAAAATTTTGATTTCTAGAATAACCGCTTAAGATACATTGCCGAATATGATGAATAGCTTCAAGTTTCCATCCATGGAAGCGTCACTACGCAGTACATTTCTCGAGATCGAGTTTGTCATTGGTGATCCGAAACGAATGAACCTGGAAATAATGCAACATTTGATTTTATACCACTAGCTCCATGAAGTAATTTGTAAAAATATGCTACGTGGATATTAAGATAACATGTTTCACTCACACTTTGAAGCATTCATTCTAATACACTGAATAGTGACCTATACAATCGTTTAGAGACATTACAAACATCTTATTCCCTCATTAAGAGTTTCCATTAGCTCAATTCTCAGATACGCGATATGTTTTGAATGCGCCCACCTGCAGACGAACTAACCACCGATTGGTGCTACAGAAGAAGGTCAATAGCCGTCTTCTCGAGCAAATTTACTTTATGTAAGTATTACTTTGATGTAACTAGTATCAAGTTAATAAAAATGCTATTGAATATTGCATTCTGAATCGTATGCAAGGTAAAACATATTTTGACGGTGATCTAAAACGCGAATGGAACAAGGGCAATTCACTACATCTAATCACCTTACTAGAGATCTCGAATTTGACAAAACTAATATACTAAAGTGCACTGAGAGAGCCAGACGGATAGCAACCAGCAACATTCCCCCCGGACAACTGTTGATTTTTGCCAGTATCAAATTTCATATTGCAATCAACTCAGTGTAATATGGCGCCAAAAGAGTAGTGGGAAGAGTTGCTAGCCGCGATTGAGCTGTAAGAAACTCGGTCATAGGATAGAATGTGATTGAGTTGTCAGGGCACTTCGGTGCACTTGGTACCGGGCCATAATGACTCATGCGCCCAACTAGTGTAAACAGTGAAACGTGACGGCACGGAAGGCACACCAGAGGACTATTACATATGTCGATAATTTGATTGGATCCGTCCCAAAATTGTAGTCGGTATTTCCCGGATTCATATTGGTAGATGCACGTTAGTGTGCGTCTTTTATGCCGCGGTGCAATGATCGTTTGACTAACAGACGCGTTATCCCGCATTGCAACTCACTTGCTCACTGCCAGATAAAACAGGCTCACGATAAGTTCCGTGCGCTAAATTGACCAAAGCGAGTTATTCATTGTTGACTTAGAGGCTTTTTCATAAGATATTATATGGACTGTTTAGACTAATCTCAGATAAACGCCTGCTTGTTAGTGCGGTACAAATGTGTTATTCTCCTTATTGTTGTTGCTCGCATTAGTCTCGGATTTTGATTATGATACCAAGTATTCTATGGTGCTTCGTATTGAGTGGCCCGAACTTTCTTCAATTTCCAAGCGTGAAACTGATTATGATTTAACCATTTCATGAATGGTGATTTTAGTAAACGACTCATATATACTCGCATTACTAAATGACTAGCGTATAATTTATGTAGTCGCTTCGATTATAGTAGAACGGATTTCTGTAAGCGGTCATAGTGCTATCCAAACATTCATTTTCCGCTTTCAATGTCATGATCATAATGCTTAGCTAAAGTTAATAACCGTCTGATTTGGGCAAAGTAAGGATGCGTTTATTCTTCATGGGTGGGAGGCGTGTTATTCATCCTGGACATCAATTCAATCGCTTCGATGAAAATTTCAATCTCACATATTCTGTACGGTGCTATGAACAAAAATTGCTCTATAAATGTGTCATGCAGTAACAACACAAGTGGCGTAGTCCGAAACGATACGTCATTGTGTGTCGTGATTGAGTTATCTCCACAGGTGGATGGCCAGTGTTAATCCTCAGACTACTTGAATGATTATAGGTGATGAGTAAGTGACATGAGGACATTTTTTATCGCTGTACATCTCAAGTTCCCTTATAGATTGTAGGCGCCGATTTTCGATGTACGTGTTATGTTTTAGTCGGAAATTCCGTACCTCAACATGTCGTGGACTATCCTTGCTGGCGATATTTTATCCGGATACGATTTGATATAATCTACTCGTTATAAACTATATTTTCTCACATTTTGATTCATACCATAATCCATGTTTTAAATTTTTAACTTTTTAACCTAAATCCTGAAACTTGAAAAAAACGTTCAATTGCGGTTTCCCTGAAGCAAGAAAAGACCGATTAGTTGAGTGCTTCCACCTGCACATGACATTAATTAAAACACGCTTCCTATTTAGGACCATTCTATTACTGTCACTATCATGATACGCGTATCTTCTTGTTTTCACTTGGAACTGATTTACCCATCAGATCATGTTCAATCTCTCACCAAATTATTCTCGTTCGATGATCGCGTTTTTGACAGATATGAACGTTTCTACACTCAGCCTCCCAGAAGCTGCGATCGGTTTGGTTTGTTGGTTATATCGGTTTTTGTAAATTGGTCCACCATATGTTTTATGACGCTACCAATGGCAACTCTTATCGTGATTATTGGCCAATAGTGGCGGCGAGGATAAGACAGAATAGACGTCGTAGATGGCCCAAAGCAGATAAACGCAGTATGGGTTCGGCTGACGTTACACAAGAACAAGATGAAGGAACATTTGTGAGTTTGCCGCTGTTCTGTACGATATAAACCTCGGTAGGAACAGATACAACTGATCAGGATTTAGCTTCAATGTTAGTCAAGATCGTTATTCAAACATATCACCAAATTTCTCAAACAGCACGAAACCGGTCTGGGTGTGATGAAAATTCATGCAAATTTCATATCTTGGATACTTTTTTAAATTTGACTGACAATTTGAGATGTTAATTTCATCTGAATGCTTTCAAAGTATACTAAATCTATTGTGTTTTATTACAAATATGAGAGCTCTCGGCAAAATTTTATTGATGTCCGTTTCAATTATACCTTATATCAAATGAACTCTAACTTGATGCGTTTGATCTACAAAACACCCGGAATCACATGTAGAAAATAGAGTGGATTCTTCGAAAGGGATGGGATAATCATTGTTAAGTTGTGTCAAGCTTCCATGTTGAAATATTTCACATTATATGCAGCCAATGGATGTTGTATTCTGAAAGAACTACTCTGGGATGAGTTAAAATAAAGTGTTCGACAATTGGGCAGACCGCAATTGCGGAAGAACGATGTTCAAGGAGGAGATGCGAATGCTCCTGTCGTTGACCTTACGAGTTAAGAAGCACTTTCTCTTAACCGCTCACTTTGAATTCCCTGCGTAAAGCATCATTTACAAGCTGGCTAAGAGCAGATGCTGCTGAAGAGATTGTTCCTCCCGAATCAGACTGTTTACTCATTCGAAAGCTGTGCAGCATGGAAAAAATATGCGCTTTTGATGAACGTTTGTTTTACGCCTCGACGGAAAAAGGCCAATTAGAATGAGCATTCAACTCATTGTTGTTCTCTGTGTGCTTGTGTCGTCTATCAAATGAAAATTAGGAGCCTTTTAAACTTTGAACAATAACCGGTGTCATGCTGGTTCATTAATCCCATCTAACAATACGTTTTGATTAGAATATGCAACACACAATGACGACATTGAGAAAACCTTTCAGTCCAAGTAAAATACGTTGAAATCTGTGTTCCATCAAATTCATGTACAAGCATGTTTTGGCGAGAGCAGGGACTGCTCATCGTGTCTTTTTTAACTGTTCATCGACGTTCTATGA
This sequence comes from Atriophallophorus winterbourni, assembly GCA_013407085.1. NCBI lineage: Eukaryota > Metazoa > Platyhelminthes > Trematoda > Plagiorchiida > Microphallidae > Atriophallophorus > Atriophallophorus winterbourni. Next base: position 30,917 of record JACCGJ010000126.1, read on the forward strand.
ATAATCTGTTTCCACATTTTCCATTTGATTTCCATCATTTATCTCAATAGTGTGCTCATCTTTCCTATGAGCTAATTTATCATCGCTGACTATTGAATATTGTAGCCTTCTTTCTGCTCTAGTAACCGTACTGAAACACTTGCGTGCATGTTGTTTGCCAATAAGGTACAAGATGCTGGGTATCAACAAGCCGGATGACATATTACTTGCAAACTCCATCTAAAAAGCTTTCCGTTTATGTGTACTAGAATAAGGTTCATTGCTAATGTATTACTGTTCGATGTTTGTCTAATCCCTTATCTATTCGGCCGTGGTCCATATGATTGAAGCTAGGATGGCCATCATTACACGTTTGATCAAGGTAGAAGGTATTCCGAGTTCATCCAGACATTTGCAAACTTGTTGGAACTCTGTGAACCTCTTCGCTGTGTGTTCGACAGGCGAAGCCAGAAGAACAACAACCTATGAGGTGAAAAAACTTTTGAGTGGAACTAACGATGATTTACACCACCACCACTAACAACAACAAATTTCCATACTGAACTGCACAGTTTGAACCCACTAAACCAATTCTGAAAATGCTGATTCCATATTCGATATTTGTATCCGATGAACCACAATTTGTGAGGTACTGCTTGAGGTGTTCTACTCGTAACAATTTATTTGTATTGCTTCTGATAATCCTCCATTGGGTGTACTAACCTTTCTTACTCCAGTGTGAACTGAATTCAACAAGTTATACGATAACTCCTGGACCAAGCTTGAAAACAGTCCTTTTAGTGACCAGTGGCTTGACTGTAGGGTTTCTCATTGGAAAGTGGATATCGGAATCAAATTTGGAATTCCGTATTGAATGAATAAATAAACTTGTTTCTTAGAGATTTTTCAACATTCAAGATTTATGGTTAAAAAGCAATTTTCTATAAAATATCATGGGATATTCGTATGAAAGTTGAACACTTTATTGTTTGCGTCCATGTGCGTCAAGAAGGAACAAACATAATTGCGATTGTGGGAGGAAAAGAGAATTTCGACAGTAAATATGTTTGGGTAATTTGTTATTCCAAGCGTGTGTCTAAAAAAGAAATCACTAAGGGATTTCAGTAAACTGGGGCTAACACACCGTTATTCAAAATTACAAATCGCAACTTTTGTTTGAAGATCATTTCGTCTAATTAGGAAACAATTTCTGGCGGTGAGCTTTTCCGCAAAAAGCATTCACCGAGTGCGCTAAAGTTACGGCGACAGTTTAATCGGGAATGTGGGATTTGAAGGGTCGGGAGATTTGAACCAATTAAAAAGAGGTATCGGAGTGGGTGGAATCCCGCATGGATTATTCGAAATGTCTGGATTAGCTCAGATCGGATGTGCACAATCCAAGGGTAGATTATGCAATCCGGCATCCATTTCAATTGGCTTATAGTAAATTCTTTCCACAACCGATATATCTTTTTCCATTCGTGGCGTTCAAGCTTGTACTATATAGGCGACAGCTGGATCTATATGTGCGTTTAACAATGAGTGTGGCGGGGAACGTCCACCAATTCGTACGAGTACGCTGCATGCCTGCTTATAGACAGGCTCGCATTGCAGATTGTTTTTTCTTAAATCTCCGCACACACAAATAGCGAGATCCGTATACGATATGCTCGACTCCAGCGTGTAACTGCCAAATATGAATGAGAACGTGAAGGGTTTCGCGACTTGCAACATTTTGTACTTGCAGAAGTTGAAGTGCAGCTTGTTTTGAATTGGCCGATCATGCGACTAATTTAAGTCACATCGACATCACTTATGCTTTCCACCCCTATTGAATGTGACGGTGTTGGCAAGAACAAATCCTTTGGACAAAAGACTTGCTCATAAAATGTTGCTCGGGCATAAGCAGTATTTCTGACCTTAGCTGTCAATCTGTCTGCTGTCTAAATAGGAAATACTTCCTGTTTAAATTCATCTCGATGTTCACGATCGTGTAGAGTATCTAGGATATTCCCGTCTGGTCTATAAGCATTCAATGATGATATTGACTGTGTTTGTGAATTAAGGACGTCTCTTTGTATCGTGCATTTTGAAAATGTTGCTGAGATACGTCTGTTCGTGAGAATCTGTGTGTAGGCCACGCCGAATTACGAACGGCTTTCGACATTCGAGTGTGAATGCGAAGATAAAAACAAAATGTACTAGCTTTTCTTTTAAGAGTATAGACTGAGTTTTCGTATATTTTTATGCAGATGTATCATAAAAGGCTTAAATAGTGAGTTTATGCCTTCGTAAGAATGAGATGCCTCTCGTTCAGCATATTGAGTGTTTCTCGAAGTTCAAAGTAATCCATCAGTCTGATGAGTTAGACGTCGTTAGATGCCCTCATGGCACTGCACACGAATTCGAAAAACAACACGTGGTGGTCAAAGCCTAAAGGACTGGGTTGCTGTTTCTTCGACTGTACGAATCAAATCTATGTTTAAAGATAGGTCGGGTCCTGTCTGTCTGGTGTAGGATTTTACGTGGTAGTAAATGGAAATGAGATTAATAATATCAAGTACTCATGTGATTGCTGTGAGAACTATCTTTCGATGTGAAGCTGCGGAAGTTTGAAATCACCAATTATGAGTAGCTGGGTTTTGATCAGATTTCAGCGTTTCTAGCAACATTTCGTTATGGGCATCAAATGAGGTGGGTGAGCGGTAAATTACACCCAAAATGCAGTTCTCTCCTGATTCCCTCCGCAAGCTACTCAACATGGTATCCTGTATCCAAAACTGTGATACGGAAACTGTTGTACACTGGAGACGGTCGTTTAATAACACAGCTACTCCATCACCTGTTCTTGAGCAGGATTGTCAGCTCGCAATCATTCATCTGATTATAGAACCACGTCATAGTTACAGCGATAATGTTAGCAGAAATCTGATTGCTGAAATGAATTAACTCAGCTATTTTGTTTCGCAAACACTGCGCATTTGTGTACAAAATGTTAATACCGGTTTTTGTATGTAGTGATGAATTTTGGATGGTGTCCATTGGCCCGACACACTGAAACGTCTTCTACGTTTGTATTTTCAGTGTGATTGCACGTCAATACTTCATCTTGTGTTTCGGAGGCTGACTTTAATGTATTTATTCCCACGTCACTGGGGATTATTTCACTGTGTGATCGGCAAGTATTTCTGATGTTGTCCGTCATAGCAATTGTTAGGAAAAAGAGTTCCAAAGGAGGTATTGCATCACCTTTGTAATTGGATGATCGGGGTAACTTGAAGTTACTCACGACGACACACTCCAGCGCTGATATCGGTTCTGCGATGTTAATTCAGTGTTCGTAGTCGTGTTGTTGTTGTTTAACTGCCTACGTCGTATGGAATGCCTAGACTGTTAAGAATAAGTTTATTGCTTTCCTTAGGAACATCGAGACGTCCTTTTCTTTCACACCAGGGTATATCGGCTCAATAAGGATGTGAAAGTATGCAGCGAATTTATCACCGCTCAACAAAACTAGTTCCCAGCATCCAAAACAAACATTATGAAGAAAGGATAGTTCAACTGAATCTATTCGACTTTCCCTATCGACGAATCAGAGGAGAACTTATCTTACTTTACAATACATTCCATACACCAAACCATCCATTACAGGATTTATTCACGCGAATGGATACGAGGAATTATCGGACCCATGAATATGTGCTGGTCCTACCCCATTCCTGCCTGAACTGTAGAAGATATTTTTACTCTGTCCGTGTCTGTTTTACTTGAAACAGTTTACCTTCAACCGTTGCTCACGCCACTAGCTTGCATGACTTTAAAACGAAATTAGACGAATTTTTATTGCATTATTCGTTTCCAGAACACTTATATACTGTTTAATCTATGTTCTTATATTGTTTATACACTTAAATTTCAATTTTTACCATCCTACGGTTGTTGTTTAGCTTGTTGCTTTTTAGACCATTAAAAACCTTGAATTACTTTGAATAAGATTCGGGTATTGCACCCAGGAATGTCCAGTAGTAAGAATTTAACAGAACAGTTTACAAGTCCTTCTCACTGTTTAGTGATATTTTCAGTAGACGCAATTCACCAAAATTTAGGGAGCTTGGGTGGCGAACCAAACGTGTCACTGCTATAAATCTGATGGTTTCCGAACCCATCATCGTACAGAGGTTGGACCATTGTGACGTGTCTCTGTTTATTTACTAAATGAGTCTCGCTGGATTCCTGTATGTTGTTAAAAATTATGCTGAACTTTGCATATTTAGCGCTTTGCTATTTCGATTTGATTTGGATGGTTTCAGCTGAACCTCTTGGTGAGCGGACGGTCATGGTTTTCTTGAAATTTTAATGTCAATAAAGTTTAGGACAGACGTGCCGTTGACAGTCGGTTTTATCAAGTTTGAGTCTTGATGAGATGAACGCTCCGCAAGACACTCCGTTAGATTAGTAACAGTTGAGCGTTCGTGTGGAATGGTCTGCGATGTAAATTTTATCTGGTTGGAATTACAGATTATATTTTCAGATTGTTCATTATTTGTACCAGCAAACCTACTGCCATGATGATTGCATGGTGAACTCTAAGCTGAACACGCGTTCATTCAGGTTGCATGGCTGGACAGTCGTTGAAGCACGCAGGCTCTTATTTGGTTTTTGTCGACGATGTTTACAGACGTAAAATACTCCAGGACGTTTTTCATAATTAGGGATCGATATCGCCTCCGCAGTGAATGATTTTCTCACATTTTGCGAGACACGTGTGTAAGAAGTTGCGACACGTGATATATTTACCATTACCAATAACCACTTTCTCAAACACGACACAGGCTTCACGAACAGCAGATTATTCCAACAAGTAACACTTGTATGCCACTGTTGGATAAAGCTGGTACGACCAACCTGTTTAATCACGTGTTCAAACAGATGTATATTGGGGTTAAATCCATACGCATAATCCAAAATGCTCATTTGAATGCGCAGGTCTTTGTTGAAATACGTGAGTCAGTGATAATTAGTTGGTGTTCAGTGTCTAGATGTCCTCGAACTTTTATACATATGCTTGGCCCGCTGAACATGTCTAAAAGCATAGCGTACCTTGGAGGAACAGCACCAACATAGTAGGACTACCAACCTAACCCAAATCGTTTGATGGTGTTGCATAGATCACAGAGAAGGGTCTTTGAAATGTTTGATGCTATACGTTGCCCTCCAAGATTTATTAAAAGCGTTTTTAGGCACTCTCGTCTGAAGCTGTGCAGCATGAAAAATTCATGCGATTGTGATCTATATCAATGGTCGACATCGACTAAAGGAGGCCAATGACAACCTAAAGCGGTACTATATATATTCAATATCCATAGGCAAAACGAAAAATTGGATTAGCAATCTTGAACAGGATAACGGAATTTCATATGTCCCTGATCACGAGAAGAGCATGACTTTCTCTTAGACGTTTTTGGTTCACTCGAAGGCTTCATTGTCAAATTAATCCAGTAAACCTGTTGATGACAATGAGGTCTAATAGCGTCACTCCGCTCTAATAGTTATTTTTTACTGATAATAAAGTTTATTCATAGATTCATTCAAAGACGATATTGGGGTTAAAATCTATGCTAAACAAGACACACAAAAATTTACATGGGGTCGGATTGTAAACCATTGTCGTAAAATATTGATACGTAAAACCATACTTGTCCATCTAGTGAATTGTTTTACAGGGTCTAGTTTTTACCACGACAGTCAGTAAACTGTTCCACAATTACACAAATACTTATTCGTGGCTGTTCAACCTGCTATGGCGTTGGTACAGTTTAAACGGGTGACTAAGTAGTGCTGTATTTTGAGATGTGTGTTCTGATCGAAATCACTTGGGTTGTTGTAATTGGCTAGAAAGCGGCTTGCAACTCATTATTTCCTGATGATTTGGTTCGCTCGTACATTGAAATCGTTAGGCATGGTTGAATGGGTGTAAGGGAACTTGAACATATTCAATGACACTAAACAGTTACTGGCAGTCGTGTGGAGTCATAAATCCATGCTAATAGCTACCCAAGATTATAACGTAAGTCACTGAATAAAAACACATCTAGAACATTTAGTTCAGGGGAGAAAAGTATAGTACAATTGATGCTTTCGTGTAAGTAGAGAAGAACACCTCCACATTTTGTTGTTCGAGCTTTTCCCTAAATCATCATGTGCGGGATGTTGAGTTTAGAGTCACGTATGGAATTACTCAACCAGGTTTTTGTAACCGCAATCAAATATCAAAACGCCACGTGAATAAATTTAAATAAACTTGCTCAGAAAATTAAGAGCATTGATGTAACCACGTTATAAAGATTTTTTTTGGGCAGATCAAGAACTCACAGTTATGACTTTGACAAAGTTGGTTAGCTTCTCCAGGTTTCTAATCTTGTATTCATGTGGTTGACGGAGTCGCGAAATCTGTTCTGAAACATTCATGTTTGGGCAATTCGCACGAGGCCAGCTCAAGGTTCTAAATAATCGAGTCAATGACGCATTTGAGGCAGTGATACCTACGCTTTGGGGAAGATTATTCCATTGTTTGCTGTATTCTTAGCGTTGTTTCGGTGACAGCGTTACTGATTCAGTGAGATTACAAGATATTAACGTTAGATTTTTGATTTTTGCCTCTTGAGAAATTTTCGAGTTCAAACTCTTCTGTTTTATCTTATACACATCCTTCAATAATTTAACACTTACATTATATTGACGACTGGTGTGCTTCACAGCATGATTGGCCGTACTGAGTTACTGGAACCGACTTTAATTTGTGGAGAAAACTGAGTTTTGCAGTATTTACGGCTTCGCTGTCAGACCTTCCGTATAGGTGTTTGACAACCATGTTTCGAACTGACTTCTGCGCTTTCAGATATGCACATGATTTGAAAGAAACCAACGTTTCTTTAAACCGTTTAAATTTTGTCTCTACAGCGAACAAGCATTTTTAATAATCAAATCAAATTTTTTACCTCGTAGTAAATCACATAATACTTTTACTTTCACCAATATCCCGTGATGTTTTACAGCTATGAGCTTTTTATACCGTGAATTCTTGAATCATGTATCTTTCATTTCAAGATAACGGAAGCTTTCTGAGTGTATCTAAGTAGTTGCGTTGTTATAAATTAGAAAAACATGTTGCTCGCTTGAGTAACTTTCTTTCGAAACTAGAAACTATTGATGTTTAAAGATTTGGGTTTCTCGGTTTGTTCCAACCAATGGATAGAGACCGCTGCAATAAAACTAAAACCGATGCTGCTCTTGCAGCAACTTGCTCGCATGAATCTGTTGGTCAATACATCTTTCCCCTTCAAATAATGAGAAACCTGGTGCCGATACCATAAGCCACCCTAGGAAGTCTATTCAACGCTTATCTGGATCGTAAATTAATTCCATGTACTATGAATCTTTTTAGAGTAATTTCAATATTCAAGTGTGGTATTCGTTCTTTAGTTTGCAATTACAGACCTGTATGTTTGACTAGCTTCGTTAGTAAATTCCTGACAACATTTATTCGTAATATGATCTTTAGTCATTTAGTTGCAATTCGTTGAACAACTCACCTAGATCTGTCTTTAAAAACAATTGTTCATACCAAACAAGTCTTTTGTGTTTTTTAAAAGTAGAAATCATAAGTAAAATAAATAAATAAATGAATAGGAGTTTTGAGATTGAATTTTGCTTGACCTTTAACTGGATACACCACTGCTAACTTGCAATCAATACTTGTTTTTATGAGTATCATAGGTCTTATAAGAAATTGTATAATAGACTTATGTGGACGTAGATAATTTCGGTAAGGTTAGACAGTATGTATATTGCAAAAGTAAGTGTTGCTAGATGTGTCTCAAGGTAATCAGTACTTAGACCGCTATTTTTTAGAGATGGGCACATCAAAGTGTTTTGGCATACATGCCTAATTTTACGAGACCTGTTTTAAATTTCGTTTCTCTCATGTGCATGTAACGACTGCAAGAAATACGACGGTGAAAAATTTATTTGACCACTGCCACTATTATAAGCATCAATGAAAACATATTATAAACATCAAATATATAGATACTCATCTGTTGTCGCTACAAAAACTCCTGTTAGCTCCTACTTTAAATCAGGTCTAGACCGCAATGCACTTGACAAGGATCATAGATAACTATAAATAGGCACAAAGCACCATATAAAGAAAGCTCTGAATCAAAATAAGCTTCAATTTACCTTACAGCAACATAACGAAGCCGATGAATAAAGGCAATTAAATGCGCTGGCTGTGAAAGTTAGTTTTCTAGCCGAACCAAACAGGATACCGTGCTTCTTCCGCGTCGCCAAGAGCCGCTGATTCGCGAAAACGATTCCATGCGCAAATATATTGTTTCGGCGTTCAAGACGTCTTGTGCATGGAAGGATCAAGTAAATGAGAGGTAGATTGATTCTAAGGTGTAAACAGGTGGAATCCAAATATTAGTAATTCTTGACACATTTTTCTAGTATTTTTACACCAACTGGACTTTAACCCGTTTATTTTGAAAAACACAGCTTGGACGCATTCAAGATATCCGTTTCAAATTTGTCGTGTATATTGGGCCACAACGGCACTTTTCTTGAAGGCGATCAAAATCTTTATGACATGTTTTAAAACTCACATAAAGAAAAACATCATCAGCCAAAATTATATTTACAAGCCATCTACTGTAGCCGTCATCAAAGATGTATCACCTAATGGTCCGCAAAAGAATAAATGCGTGAGTAACACCTCCTAATATCGCAAGACACTACGTCAGCAAAAAAGGCAAGAATCACTTTGCGTAGGCCTTTTATTGACGAAAATTTTTATAAAACTACACTTATGCTAGTAAATGCTAGTTCGCATACGCATATCAAGCAGTTATTCACTCTTCCGGGCTCAAAATGAGGATTATCAACGAAGGTGCTGTGACCACAAGTAACATTGCAATAACAGGTCTGCAGAATAGAAATGCTTGTGTGCTGTACACAAACGCCGGCAGCGTACGTAATAATGTAGGGATAGCAGGAGCTAGCTGCACGTGGGAATAATGTCTATTCAATTTCCATCTCTGAATCATCGATAAAATCATATGATCATCCACCGTCATTTGTATCACCTTAATGCGCCATCTGGCGTTAGAAGATGGATACTGGTGATACTTGAGTATGTGTGACAATTATGATTGATGAATACCTTTCACACATTGAGATATCAATGAAGTGTTCTTCTCCCACAAAGCAATTAAGCTCCGTATTTCCTGCTGTCGTTATACAATGATCTGTTCTTGGTTGTGTTTATAGTAGCCCGACTGTTAAAACACTATATGATCACTTAATGTAGGACACATTTGAAGTAAAAAAGGCAATCCAACGCATTGCTAATTGTTAGAGATTTTAATCTCCCGGAAATAGATTGCGGTACCAAAATTACTTCGTCAGATTCATCTGAATCATAATATCAGGATTTTTCATGTAAAGGCTGTTTATCAGCATGTCGAGGATCCTACAATGCCTAGGTCATGACGCACCAAATCCACCTTAATTTGTTTTTTTTCATCCAGAAAAATACTGGTGTGTAGTGTAACTTGGACAACAATGAAAAATATCTCGCATTTTTGGTCGCCTGCGCCTGTTTCAACTACAAACTAAGGAAATGGAGATTACTTGGAAACCAGAGAAATTTTAACATGATGTAAAAATCAGATTAAATATAATAAAAGGTCACCACTTACAAATACAGAAATGATTTTCCGATTTTGTATAACTAGTGAAACTACTTGGATACTCCCAGATGGAGCGCGTTTATTTGTAGGACGATTAGATGGCGTATCCATAGTTGGAGGGTTTTCGAATTCTCCGAATCTCACATATCTAGATTGCGGTATATACATATAAGAAAATAAGCCGTTACGCCTCCAATTCAAAATGAAAGGAACGTTTAATCCAGACTTATTAAAAATGCAATCAGTAGCTCGAAAGCTTTTTATGGCTATGTTAAATTCATGCGACCTTAAGGAAAAGAAATAGATACATCAGGGATGGATGATAGCCAAACTGCTTCGACTGAACGGGAAAAAGCTAATGGCTTACATTTGTTTTTCCACAGTGTTCTTTGGCGTGATTCAGGTACGCGGTAAGTGGAACTAATCAACTAACACTGACCGCAGTTCTGTCACTGTTGGATAAAGATAAGTCAGCTGTCCACCTATGTTATGCACCTGCCTTTTCGAACCGCAATCAACAATAATTAGCCTCGCAGTCAGCAAAGTTTTTGCAGCTACCTAAATTCAAGGCAAACTAATTTACGATTGGAAAATTTTGGTTGTTTGCCATAGAGAAAATTTGAAGTTCAGATTTTCTCTACTACAAACAAGTAGTCCTGACTACCATGCATTGGAATGCTTGGAAAATTCATTCGGCACCAGATATATGAATATCCGGGAGCTATTTCCGTACTTTTATATTTAACAAGGAATCTTCCAAGAAAGGTTTTGATAGTTCAATTCTTCTGAGATTCCTCTTATGTACTTTGTGGAGATCGATGAAGTGAGAGTAGTGGAAGTATGCTACCTTGATAATAAGCATAAGTTAAACTCACTAAACCTTAGATATCTTCTGAACGAGCTAAGTATTTCTAGCATCACAGATGACTAACACCGTAGGTTAGACATGTTCCAAACAATTGCACACACTATTTTAGGATTAGAGGTGTGAGCTCTGGGTAATCGCCTATACTTTGTGAAGTGCCTCGAGGCTCAGTGATTAGTCCACAACTCATTTTTATTTTTGGTAACAACCTAGCAGTCTGCTCGAGTTTGAGTTACTTCATGTTGGCTGATGTTCAAATGCGGGGATACTACATTAAATTGGGTATAGAAAAAGTGATAAAATTCAAAGAGGCATGTGTTTTGTCACAAAATACGGGGTGGTCTGCTTTTTGACAACTGATTCAAAAGAAGTTGGCGAATGAACCGTGAGAATATCTATGCCAAAGAAAGATTTTTTCAGCAGCACACATGGCTTGTAAGTAACTTTTCAGATTGCGCTCAGTCAAGCGGATAAACATCTATTTTTATTTATCTATATAGGAAAGTCGTGCGACCTTACTTGAAATAATGTGGTTGATTTTTATCCACTATACATGGAAAAACATAGCTCGATTCTAAAATAGGTCAAGCGTTTTGCGACTAGGACCTTTGAGATTGGGACAGGTAAGACTTACGATTTGAAACTTTAGGACCTCGATACGTTCTCACTACAGACACAGCTGCGCAGCGACCTAATGAGAGTAATCAGGAAACTAAAGTGTCTCATTGGAGATATATTTACTGAATTACTTAAGCTTGACACTTAAACTACTACAATTTATGTGGAAATATATTCTGTTCAGTATTGCCTAATTTTATAAACAGAATTAAACAAGCTAGACAGGTAATAAATTCTAAACAGCTGCTATTCACATTCCGCATGTGATAAATTTTGCAAGTTGAGAAATCTTCATTTTCTCATGCATACTTAGCAGTCACCTTAGCTTTCAGATATACAAAACATGCGGACTTTGAAATTGAAATCAAATTGCCGAGTGTTAAACCGCCTACCGTAGAATGAAATCTTAGCGCTTGATTGCTTTAAGATACCTCCAGCCTTGAGTGACTTAAAAGGTACTCAGTCGAAAATTCTTCAGAGTAAGAGTACGTTCAACTTGGTTGTATTTCCCACGCTCCGATAAATATCATTTCGAATTTTTGCTAATCCTTGAATTTGCAGTGAAAAAGAATAACTATTTTACTATATTATTGTTTTTTGATTAATTACACCAGTAGTAAAATCAGCCTGTATTTTTCTTGTGAACTATCATTACTCATACATTTAACCGATAGATATGAGTTCAAAAAATACCTGCCTCAACGGAAAATGTGGCAAAATGGTGGCTAAGGGCATCGAGTGCACAGCTTGAAAGTGTTGAGCTCACCCTAGCTGCTCAGTCATACATAAATCTCACGATGGGATTTATGCAAAATACCGCTGGGTGCAGTGGTATTGTACCGGCTGTCATGAGACTGCCACTGACGCCGCTTGCCACAAGCCAAGGAATAGCGTGATGTCGCCAAGCTCGTCGAATTTTGTAGCCGCCCGAACGTATGCATCTGTGGTGAGAGCGAATATAAGTTCTGAGACTACAGCAGGCAACGGGATAGCGCACAAATCTAGGCGGCTGCAACGTTCTTCTAAGCAAGCTACCTCTCCTAAGGTGGTAAATAGAGCCAGAACTTCAAGCAAGCGTGCAAACAATAATGCGCAAAAAGTTGCATCCCCCGAGAATGTAGACGTAGCTATCCAGTCACCTCGTCCTTCAAAGCAAGCTTCCTCTCCGAAGGTGGTAAACGTAGCCAGAATTCCAAAAAAACGTATGGATAACTAAAAAGCCCCTAATCAAAGAAAGCAACATGGAAATGTTGCTGGCTTACCCGAGCTGGATAAAATTATCTAGAAATTAAACGGTTTGCGTAAGCAATTTGAGGCACTGAACGGCAATTTTTCTTCAAAAACTAGAACCTGAATTGTACTAGTTTTTAACCCAGCGAAGCATTTTATTAGGGAATCAAAAAGTCAAAGAGATTTTGATCGCAGATGTATCAGCGATCTTATCCGGATGGTTGGTCTGAAGCCTTCAACTCCAAAGGTGCGAGTTCTCCGTGTAGGGAGATGGAAGATGGATTACCGCCCTAGGCGAATACTGATAGAATTCGAATACCAGGGGGATCGGGATCCGTTATTGTCTAGGGCTGAATACATCGCCACAACAACTTTAGACGAGCTTCAGGTTAAGCCAGACAACCCTCCATCTCATATTACACAAAACCCCTCGGCTCCAAATAGGAGAAACCTCGCTTTAAGGAAATCTGTTATCCGTAAGTCTGATGCAAACCGAAGCGCTAGTGAATTCGTTACGATCTTACCGAACAGCTCATCGCTACGAGTCTGGCTGTCCAGATTAGACAACGTTGACGGGCTCAACGCAAAGGTAGATGGGAGCCAAGCAGATTTTTCAAGTTGTTGCTCACCGATTGAGGCGGCTTCAATCCTCAGACAAGGGTCCGTAACATCCATGCGAGAGGTTGTTGAACCAGATTATCCTGCTTTAAGTAGCACGACAAAAAACGTGCACCTCCCTCGAGTGCTTCGACTGAGAGTCAAGCGGGATTAGTTTCAGAAGCACGCAAATCCAGAGCCCTAGTGCTGTACGCTAATGTGTGCAGCATGAGGAATAAGTTGGCTGATCTCACTCTTCGTGTGGCTGAGCTGCAACCCCGGGTTATAGCGCTTTCCGAGCCCCGGCTGTCCGCGCTTGACGATGTGCCAATAAACATCAGCGAGCAGTATCTAGTCATTAGATGCGATAGACCTGGCGACAGGAGTGTGGGTGGCGTTGCACACCTCCTAGAGTATGGCTTGCACAATACGGGAACGAGTATATCCATAACCAGTAAAAACGTCCAAGTTGTTGCGAGTATCCTGACTTGCTACAAGTCAGCCCTCGCAATTGTTTGTGTCTACGTCACACCCAGTGCAGCTCAGCAGGAGATTACACAGCTGATTGAGACGCTCGAAAGGTTGTTTCAATCAGCTCCCAGCGTACTCATCTTAGGTTATTTCAACCTTAAAGACATAAATTGGGCCGTCCCTGTAGGTTTGATCACCAAGCAATCCGAAATGTTTCTCGAATGGCTCAATGATCATGCGCTGCATCAGCATGTGAGTGATCCTACGAGGTTTCCTAATGGATGTACTCCATCCACTCTCGACCTAGTATTGTCGTCTCAGCCCAAAGCCGTTAGATTTTTAAAATACGTACCACCGCTCGGCAAAAGCGATCACGTAATGACAATCTTTGAAGCGGTAGTGCGGTTTCACAAACCTATTGCTCGCCCTGGACGAAATTTTAAGCTTGTAGACTGGGATTTTCTTCTACAGATTTTAAATCTTTCTTTCAGTTCTCTAACGATTCTGATGTCAGTGAAATCTGGGATAGAATTTGTAAGGAGTTAGAAAACAAGCACGCTCCGCTGCAAGTCGTGAAAAAGCACCATAGGCCGCCTTGGTGGGCTCCTCGAATTCGTCGGTGTACCCGTAAACGAGATCGTTTATGGCGGCAATAAAAGCTATCTCTCACTTCAGGTTTCTGGGGTCCGAAGCGAAACCGCTCAGAACGCTTGTGTTGAAATACAGCGTTTGCTCAAACAGGAGTTTGAGTTATCCTTAGCTAGGGATGCTAATTCCAATCTCAAAAGATTTTATAGCTACGATCAATCGAAAGGAAAAACGAGGGAAAACATTGGTGATTCAAATCTGGAGGACGGAAAGGTAGCCGATACCAACCTGTCTAAGGCGACTGCCTTCTCTCGGTTCTTCAGTGGCGTTCAGAGACGTGATAAATCTTTAAATGCCACGTCTAGCACGTTTAATTTGCTACCTGGCTCTCCTGCACTAGATGAGTTTTCCTTTATGGAATCCGAGGTCTATGAAGCACTTATCCATGTTCGCGTCAACAAAGCTGAGGTACCAGACGGTATCCACTCCAGTATGCTAAAGAATGTTGCCCCAGTGCTTACAGAACCCTTATGCAAGCTCTTCAATGCATGCTTGAACATGGGATTGGTTCCTAGTGAGTGGAAAGAAGCTATAATCGTGCCAATACACAAGGGTGGTTGCAGCTCAACTGTTGGGAACTATAGACCTGTCAGCCTGACTAGCATCGTCTCGAAAGTAATGGAAAAAATGCTGCGTGATAAAATCTGTCAGCATCTTTGTCGGCATCCTCTACTGAGTGTAACTCAGCGTGGATTTCTTAAGGGTAGATCCTGCCTGACAAACCTTCTCAGTTTTCTCAATACTGCCACTAAAAGGATAAATGAAGTGACGACTGTCGAAACCCTCTACCTAGACTTCAGCAAGGCTTTCGATTCCGTAAACCACTGCCTTCCAGAGATTGAGCTAGCAGCAAAAGGCATACGGGAAAGTCTAATTGCTTGAATAAAGGCCTTTCTAACAGGTCGGACATTCCGAGTTAGGGTAGGATCCACGCTGTCGAATGAAACAGACGTGATCAGTGGTGTACCACAATGTTCGGTACTTGGTCCTCTTCTATTCCTGATTTTCATCGATGACTTGTCCTCTGCATTGAAGTGCCCATGCTTCATTTTCGCGGATGATGTGAAATTCATCGGATCAACGGATGAAGTTACCTTGATGCACGACCTTGAACGGGTCATAAACTGGTCATACCAGTGGGACCTCCCACTGAACCTTAATAAGAGCCAACTCTAATCAGCACTGGTCGATAAGATTTCGGTACAGGAGTCGGGCAATCCTCTCACTGTTAGTGCCACACAGCGTGATTTGAGGGTACTAGTTAGGACTGACATCAAATGAGAGGACCAATGCGCCGCTGCAAACCTGCTCGCAAAGTTCTCTTTCGGCTGAGATCCAGCAGGAGACCGGATGTATTCCTGCCCCTTTACAAGGCATTAGTTCGGCCGCATTTAGAATATTGTGTCCAGGCTTGGTGCCCTTACTACAAGAAGGATATCGTTCAACTCGAACGCGTATAGCGTCTCGCAAATCTCATGATTGAGGGTCAGCTAGGGAGGCCTTACGCTGCACGCCTCAAATCCCTAGATCTTTTCTCAATTACGCGCCGTGGTTTGAGACATGACTTAATTGAAACCTTCAAGATCTTGAAGGGGTTAAGTGGCGTTATCATGACCGACTTCTTTGTCTCAAGTCCCGAGCTGGTCACCCGGGGCCATTCACTGAAACTTTCTAAGGAGCGATGTAGACTAGACTCCAGGAAAAACTTCTTCAGCATCAGGGTGGTAAATTTCTGGAACCGGCTTCCAGAAGAAATAATATATCCTGCAGTTTTAAGCGTGGTTTGGACCGCATCTGGGTGTTTAATACACAACTCATCTTTAGCTGACCTCTCCCCGTACTGGTGAAGAGAAATGTATTCTTATCTTTCCAGCATCATTCATAACGAGTTGCTTCCTAAATACAACCCAGGAAATCCCTTGGCATCGCGATCGTTGAGGATATCCAAATCACAATAAGAATAAACGCTTTGGCAAAGGTGGTTGCTTCTCTGCAGCTTTCCATGAAAGAAATTCTGGACGATCGATTGGCTCGTTCGCCCTTACTGTCCTGTGCAACTGAACTGCACTGAACTGAACTGAAGAGTGGTATGCATCTATAATAAACAGTCTGAGTACCTTTGTGGTGGTTCAGGCTACGTGAAATTACAGTATATGTGTGAAAATTATAAAGGGTAACCACTCACAATAATTCTTCGATTGAACTGAAAGCGATTCTCCCAGACTTAGCAATTGAATATTCCGGTTTAATCGTCAAAGTATTATCACGGCGGTAAATCCAAGAATTAGGTGCGGCTGAAATATGGAGCGGTCCTTTTATAGCAGGCAAGGAATCTTTCCACAATCCACAGTTAGAACTCCAGACACGCAGTACGGGTATCAAAGGTGATGAGAAGAGCAACTCCGAGCAAACGAAAATTTATATTCGTAAAATCCGGGTACAATTCAAAAAGTGTACATTGATTGACACAAACAAAAAAGTCTACAGAAAAATGCCATACCTTATCACTAGACGTTCGTTTGGCGATATCAATAAGATTTTGATGACTCATGGCATGAGGTTACCCTGACTTCTTTTTCTGAATTTGTGAGTCGCCTACCAGTACATTTAAAATGAAATTTTTTTACATCTTCATGAACATTTTAGTATAATCAGTTCAGTTCAGTTCAGTTCAGTTAGCACAGGACGATATGTGGCAGTCGCCAATCGAGCGTCCAGAATACTTCCGGTGGTAAGCCAAAAGAGCGTCCACCACTTCGAATAGTAGGTTCAATATTCTTCTGGTATGACTTTGGCTGGAATGCAACAGAAAAACTCCCTCATCCAACAGGTGAGGAGAGGCATTAGTGCGTTCCAACGACAAATTGAAGAACAACTATAAAATTAGGGATAAAAATTTGGAAACACAGTGCCAGATCGAGTCTAGTCTATCTTTGAAGCACGTTAATGAAGTAGAACAAACTACCGTATTTGCCGGTGTATAAGTCGACTCGTTGTATAAGTCGACCCCCTAAAATTCGACGGAAATTTTCGATTTTATGATATATCCTTTGTATAAGTCGAGCTCAATTGTTTCATTATCTTAAACTTTAAAATTCAACCAGAAATATGCGAAATTTATTGACTAAATGTGTTCAAATTCGCGAGTTTGTAGCGAGCGATCTATACGCCATTTTTAATACTATTAACTTTTTAACTCTGTGATATTACGCGCCGAGAGAGACTAACAACAATGAACACTCTTAGAAAGCGGTTTATTTTTTGCTAAGAAACAATACCGTAAATTAGAATTATAAAGTGCTTACATAGAGTTCAAAATCCGTCTTCATCGTCACCATCTTCATCGTCGTCACCGTCTCCATCTTCACCGTATCCAAGAAGCTCGTTCCATTCATTTTCGTTTAGTCTGTCGTCATAAAGGGCATCTTCTTGGTCTTCTCTATCCTCAGTTTCCTCCTGCTCTTCCCAGATAAGGTCGTCTTCGGTCCCATCGAGAGCGTTGGAAATGCAGCATTTCTTAAAGGAGCGTTCCACAGTAGACAGCGAAATATCATCCCACGATTGTTTAATCCATTCTGTTATTATTTCTGACGATGGTGCTTTCATGGCTCCCCCTTTAGTAAACTGCTTCTCGCCTTCTATCATCCAATTACTCCAATTTCCTCGTAATCTGTCTTTGAACGGCTTGTTCAAAGAAACATCAAGTGGCTGCAAAACACTTGTTAGTCCACCAGGAATAACGGCGACATCAGTGTTGTTGCATTTAAGTTTTCTTTTGACGGAGTCCATTAGATGGGGTTTGAAAGAATCCCATACGAGAAGACTTTTCTGCTTTAGCATTCCTCCAGGTCGAGAGTTCCATACTTTTTCTATCCAGATCTTGATTCCCACCTCATCCATTCATCCTTTTGGATGATTGTGAATTACTACACCAGAAGAGAACTGTCCTTTCGGTAGAGTTTTTCTCTTAAAAACGACCATCGGCTTCAGCTTTGTATCGTCAGCTAAGCAGGAAAGAACAACAGTGAATCTAGACTTTTCGTGGCCTGTTGTTCTCACGAGAACAGTTTTTTCACCTTTGGCAGATACAGTTTTCGATGTAGGCATATCAAACCATACCGGTGTTTCGTCCATATTTCCAATTTGCGATAAGTCATATTGTTCTTTTTTCTCATTTTGATTACGACGGATTGAAAGAGAGTTATCTTTTCCTCTAAATCTTCAGGCAGTTTCTGACCAAGTTTAGTTCTTTGTCGTAGCACAAGGTCATTTCTCTTTAAAAATCGTGAACACCAACTTATAGTTCCTTTGAAATCGGTAATCTTGCTTTGTTTGGCACAAGCCAAACCTCGCAGACGAATTATATTTCTTGTGACGACGAATCCACACTTTCGTTGCTCCTCGACCCAGCATGCAAGTTCTTGTTCAAGTGCTGGCCACTGGCAGCTTTTTCCTCTATTAGCACATTTTTTCTTGGCATCACTGCTAGCTGTGTAGTATTGCGCTTCCAATCTCTTACGAGTTTCTCATTTACGCCAAACTTTCTTGAGGCAGCACAGTTGTTAGTTTCTTCGGCAAAGTTTACAACTTGCTGTTTGAACTTCGCAGAGTATTTCATTCGTTTAGACATGGGTAAGTATAATGATTGAATGTTTACGTAGTTATCTGTTGGAATTTGATGACTGCGCTTGTCTGTCTGTGGAAAATATTTGAAATTGTTGCTGAGGCTGCGTGTCAATGCGACGAGCGTTTTATAGTGATTCAGATTGTCGCTGTTTGATGAGCTTGACGGACGCACACCCACACACAATGAGATGCATGAGAAACGGCCTTGGCTACCGAGCCATCGGGATGTGAGAAGTTGTTGGCCTGAGCCGAAACGCTATTACTGACTTTCTTGCAGTGACAAGGGCGTTTGTCGGCCTCTGGGTGAGAAAATTCCGGAATTATGGATGTCTGGATCGACTTCCATGTACGATAACGCATAATGTGTCCTTCTAATTACTTTTGGTGAAGAGTGTAGTGATTACCATCATATTTGAAGGGATGAATAAGAAGTTGAATTTCATGACTCGGTGTATAAGTCGAGGTCGATTTTTTTAGGTCGATTTTTGATCGGAAAAGGTCGACTTATACACCGGCAAATACGGTACCTCTTCGGGCAAACAGTTCCAATGATTCACTACCCTTTCGTTAAAGAAGTGCTCACGTGCATTAGACCTGACATGTTGTTTTGCCAGTTTAAGTGAATGGCCTCGAGTACCTACCACTGGCGCAAGAGCATACATATCAGCCGGATCAAAAGAACTAAAGCCTTTAACGATTTTAAAGGTCTCGATCAGATCCTCACGTAGTCGCCTTCTTTTAAGCGAGAAGAGATCTAGACCCAACAGTCGTTGTTAATATGACCTCCAAGATTGCCCTTTAATCATACGAGTAGCTAGGCGCTGAACCCCTTCAAGCGTGGCAATGTCCTTTTCCAAGTAAGGAGACCAAGCTTGAACGCAATACTCGAGATGAGGTCTCACTATCGCTTTATACAATGGGATGAAAACCTCCGGGGACCTGCAGGATAAAACTGATCGGAGGCGAAAGAGCTGGTTCCTAGCGCGTTGTGCAGCAGCTGCACATTGATCAGCCCATTTAAAGTCCGCTGAAACCGCAATACCTAAGTCCCGGACTTTTGATACCCCAGTTATCTCCAGTATGTTATCAGGTCCAGCAACCTGCAGCTTCGTTGCAGCTTTGGACAGAAGATAGCTTTTGGAGAAGTTGATTGGTAGATCCCACGTGGAAGACCACTTGATGACCTTTTCTATATCCTCAAAAAGATCCTGTTCGTTCAGCGATCCGATAAACTTGACATCGTCTGCAAACATATAGCAGGGACACTTAAGCGAGGATGCCAAATCATCGATGAAGATAAGAAAGAGTAGTGGGCCTAGTACTGAACCCTGCGGGACTCCACTAACAACTCCTGCTTTCGCGGAATACATATTGCCTATGCGAACGCGAAAATACCGATTGCTCAAGAAATTTGTGATCCAGTTATTTAGAGGGCCATCGATACCTATTTGTCCAATCTTCATTGCAAGCAACCTGTGGTTTACCGAGTCAAAGGCTTTACAGAAGTCCAAGTAGAGAACTTCGACCTGCTGGCCTTTATCTAGCCTCCTAGTGACCTCATTTAGAAAACATAATACGTTCGTTAGGCAAGACTTCCCTTTTAGAAAACCATGCTGAGCAGAGTTTAGTAACGAACCAGAGACAAGGTGGCGACAGATCCTGTCCCTAATAAGTCTCTCTAGGGTTTTGCAAAGGATACTAGTAAGGCTTACAGGTCTGCGGTTGCAAACTGAAGATCGACTGCCACCTTTATGTATAGGAATCACATCAGCCTGCTTCCATGCACTAGGAATATACCCATACCTTAAGGATGCGTTGAAGAGGCGACCCACCGGTTGTGCTAATACAGGCACCAGGTTCTTAATAAATTGAGGGTGAATACCATCCGGGCCCGCAGATTTATGTGGATTTGTTGCTTCAAGTGCAAGCCTGACCTCATTATCAGTGAAAATTATTTCATCTAGGGTAGGAACGCTATCTGACCTCATGTCCACTGGCATATTCGAAGATCAGTTTGGCGATCAGGCCTCTGAACAGCTCGAAAATGTTCGAGAAAAGCCGAAGCCTTTTCAGAATCTGAATCTAGTTGAGATCCATTGTCCAGTTGAAGGTTGCCTATGCAATCGCGAGTTTTGCCTTTGGATTGTGCATAGCTATAGAAACGCTTTGGGCACTGTCTTATATTACATGCCAGTCGTGCCTCAAATTCACGTTTTGCCTTACGTTGGCTTCCCACAGCCTTATTTCTAAGTAGTTTATACCTTGTCCAGGCCCATTGTGTCTGAGAAGCTTTGTAAGTTTTCCAGGCACGGTCCCGGATTTTAATACCACGGCGCATCGATGGTGTCCACCACTGTGGCTTGTTGCGTCTTTTGACGTGCACCAACGGAGCAAATCTGTCTTGCAGTGTGGACAGACAATGGTGAATAAGCTGCCAGTTTGCTGCCATATCATCACCAGAAGATTGTGACAAGATCTGATCTGCTTCTTCTGAGACAACACTCCAGTCTACCCTATTGAAGTTGCGCTTTAGTTTCGGAGGCGGTTTGTCATACCTGAGAAGTAGCTGGAAGCTAATCATGATGTGATCACTTTTCCCTAGTGGGGAAAGATATTGCACCTGTCGAACCATTTGCTCATTCGAAGATATAACAAGATCCAGGACCGAAGGTTCACAGCCATGTCGGAACCTTGTAGGCTCAGTTACATGTTGGCTCATAGCATGTCTGTGGGTCCATTCTATGAAGTCCTCAGACATCTTATCAGCTTGGCAGCTCTGGTTAGTCCAAGATATGTGTGGTAGATTAAAGTCACCCACCATAAGAACCTGAGACCCAAGCGCACGTAGTGAACTCAAATTCTCAAGCAAGTTATACATATCCTGTACTCCTGAATTGGGACTCAAATAAACGCACGCTATTACCGTAGATTGCTTATAGGAGTGAATGAGACAGGAGCTAAGTTGCACATTGTGCGTGCCAAGCCTAACGTTTAACTCTGATGTACGGAGGCCTGACCTGAGAAGAATAGCAACACCGCCACCTTGTACTGCACCCGGTCTATCACACCTGATCACGGAATAGCTGTTACCAACTATATCAGGAATGTCATCAGATGCAGAGAGCCAGGTTTCTGTCAGTGCAATTACATGCGGTCTTAACTCATGTGCAAGGATGGAGAGTTCAGACCATTTGTTTCGGATGCTACATGCATTCCCGAGTAGCACTGTGGCGGCAGTGTCACGTAATTTATTCCCAATTAGTCTTGTGTGATTCTCGGGCGGAGTACCCGAGAAGTCAGCACGTTTTTTGGCGTACTGCTTGCGATAGCCGAGTCACCTGGTGCGGCCTGAACACCAGCTGTACACTGCAGGTTGCTAACCACGAGCTGTGGAATTTCAGGGATAATAATACGACCACAGACCCCATCCTCGGACGCTTCCAAGAATTCTTCATCTGATGAAGCCCCATCCTTTTCGGATGAACGGCGCCCTTGATTGGACGTTACTTCGGAAAGAGAATCCATTAGCTTTGTACAACCTCGCTTGTCGTTATTAGAGGTCTTAACAATCTGATCCCTCCTATTTGAAGCCGAAGAGTATTGTCTTATCCAGGAGGGAGGGTTGTCCGCCTTAACCTGCAGTTTTTCTAAAGTTCCTTCGGCGATGTGGTCAGCCTTAGATAGTAAAGCGTCAAGATCCGCCTGGTATTTGAATTCTACCAGGATTGGCCTAGGGCGACTATCCAACTTCCATTTTCCAAGACGCTGAATTCGCATTGTAGGAGTGTAAGGCCTCATACCTACCATGCGGATAAGATCGCTGATACATCTGCGATCTAAATCTTTTCTAGACCTCGATTCCTTAATGAATGGCTCTGCTCGATTAAAAACCAGTACATTTCGTGTTCTAGTTTTTGGAGCAGGGGTGCCACGCAATGTATCGAATTTCTTGCGCATTTCATTTAATTCCTGGATAATGTGATCCAGTGCGGGTGATCCGGCAACAATTTCATGTGGCTTCCGTTGGGTAGTAGCTTTATTCGCCTACATACGCCTCTTCGGAATCTCTGCTACAGTAACCACCCTGCTATTAGAAGCTCGCATTTGAGAACGAGATACCTGGCCATTTATGAGTGCGTCCTGTGTGGATTAAGTTTTTTCGGCGTTCTTGGTAGCACGCTTTTCAGATTTGACAACCTTAGAAGAGGTAGCCTGCTTGATAGGACGTCGTAGCTGGCTAGATTTGTCAGCTAAGTCAGTGCCAGCCATTTTATCAGAACTCACACTAGCCCTCACAACAGATGCAAACGTTGGGGCAGGTATAGAATCTGACGAGCAAGGCAACATCCGACTATTCCTCGGCTTTAAACAAGCGGCGTCTGTGGCAGCCTGATGACAGCCGCTACGTACCACTGCAACCAGCGGTACTTCGCACAAATCCCATAGTGAGATTTATGTATACATGAACAACTAGGATGAGCCCAAAGCTTGCATGCTGTGCACTCAATTCCTTTTGCTACTATTTTGCCACATTTGACATTGAGGCATGAATTTCTAGTACTCATATCTGACAGATAATATGATGAGTAATGAAACGTTACCAAAAATACAAGCTGATTTTATCGCTAGCGTAATCAGTCAGCAAAATATGGAGAATATAGTAAAATAGTGATTCTATTTTACTGCAAGTTCAAGGAAAAGTGAAAATTCGTAGTATTTTATCGGAGCGTGGTAAAAACTACCAAATTGAACGTACCGCCAAGTTTTAAAAAAGGAAAAATAAAACAGCACGAAAATTTACTTAAAATATATAATATCACAATATATTTTGGTACTCACATCTCAATTACATTACCTCCACTACCGGTTTATGGCTGCTTTCTGTCATCAGATGCATAATGTAAGATCAGGTTCACTGCGTCTTAAGTGCTTCAACAAGAATCACATTTTATTACTGCATTTGTTCATCGTGTTTCTTTTTGAAGTATACTTTATATGTAAAGTCACGTTTTACATTTCGCACAAATTATTCATCAGCTTACCCGTCACCGGCTTTTTTATAAGAAACCATTTCTGTGTTTTCTCAGTCGCAGCTACAAAAACCTATGTACCGTAATTCGATCGGAATAACTCGTGACGAATCACGACGTCGCATAGGACGTGGATAACAAAGAACAAAGAAACAACAATTGCTAATGGTGGGCGCTTCTAATAAGCTTTCTATAAATAAAAATTCTGTAGGCTCGGCTGGCTTATCAGCGATTTACTATAATGTGTCAAATTAACTTAACTGAAAGTAACTTTAACTTGATCGACGCAATTCAAGGCCGTGAATTTTAGAAATATTTGTATTTTATCGCGATTTGCATTATAAATTGATAATTTTATGCATGGAGTAAAAGCAATGATTTTTCAAAAATACATCATATGGGATATATAATAACGATAGAAATAAACGCCGTTTTTAGGATGTTCATCACAGTTTCAAATAACAATAATCAATAATCATTTATATAGCAATTGCATTAATCTTACCACGAATCTCATTTTCATAAGTGATGATATTTTAGTTCTCTTCGTAGAGTCGATTTTAAATCTGAATCTCATTTTTGACGGTGAATATTTTTAAGTATTTGATGTGATCCTTTGTTAATCAAGGCAAATGCGAACATAATTTGTCATAAAAATTACATTTTTGTACAAATTCGAAATACCAAGCACCTGTAAATTCTAATAATTGAAGAAAATAATGGGAAAAATAAAAATTTGAACAATTAATAATAAATCAATTCCTTATGTGGAAAGATTTCAACGCCTCAATCTCATGTCGCTCAGTATTTTGCGAGTGCACTACAATCTGCTGCTAACTCGTCGCATATTACTGGAAGCTTATGGTGACGAGCTGCGCGAATTTTTCCCTCTCGTGACGGACTCAAGAACCCGTGGCCATGCTCTAAAGCTTCAAAAGCGAAGGATAATTCGCCTATCACAGGGATTCACGCTCACAACAAAAATTGTTAAATTGTGTAATGCGCTTCCGGAAGAGGCTATCTCAGCAATCTCTGGAAACCAATTTAAGCAAATAGTGGATAAGGTTCTGCCTGTAATCACGAAAAAACTGTACAAAACTGGACAGGATTTCTTCAACTGAGGTTCTCCTGGACTATGTTGCTGATATAGAGAGATGCGGCTTACATGGGCTTGACTCTCTGTCGTCTATCATGAAGAAGAAGAAAAAAATATTTTAAAATTGCTCGCAATTTTTAATAAACAAATTTTTGGTACAAATTCCACGTATATCGTTGTATTTTTGTGCGTCAATGTAACTTAAAATACAATTAGATTTGTTTTAATAAAAATAAAAACTATTGGTGAAATTGACACCGTAATTAATTTAATGCACCGGAGTCGAAATTAATTTAGTAGGAACCAGTTGTGATACTTGAAAAGGAGAAACGCGATTACAGTTGGGATCAATTCTTCTCATCGGTATTAGCTAGTTCTCGCCGTCTTGCCAACAATCTGTACAATCAATAAACAAGAAAAAGCGCAGAAAATTTATAACCTGTGCAAAATCACATTCGGTTTTTGGGAGTGCGGGGGAAAATGCATTGCTCTTTAAGATTATTTTGAGAAACAGTTATATATTAATCACTCTCTATCAGCATACTTATGTGGCCTCTCAATCTGTTTTACATTGAAACCAATATAGACAATGAACAGCACACATTTGCTCTCAAAATTATGAGTAAATTGACTTCGTGTTGCACATCAAAACATTTTGAACTGATTGAAGCGTTAAAAAAAATATTAGAAAACTTGCAGAGTGTCCATCTGAATCTGCAACTGTAGGACATTCTTGGGCTTGTCATTTTGATACTGTGCATATTGAAGTACGAGTTGTTTGATGCAACAGATCTCATTTACACTTTCCAGTTATAAAACCTGAATCTAACAAATTCTTTTTCATATACTGTTTGCAAAATAGTTTCTGTAAGTCAACCTATTTATGCAAATTATTATACCCGCAATGTTGGATTCTTTGAAAATTTCATGTTTTTTCCGAAATAAAAATCACCAATTCATCATTATTCTTTCGAAAACTTTCAAACAACTGCATTACAATATAGAACCACTAAATCTGCATTGCTTCGATCATTAAAACGTATCACGTTGCCGTCCAAAAGGTCTTTTTTCTGTATTTTTCCTTATCCCAGTTGCCCTAGAGAATCATTTGTAAACCAAATGTCTATGAAAAAATTGAGGCCGAGCTTATCTTAACGTGTAGGATCGCTCATTTTCCATTACTATCATCATTCTAATTGCAAAATAGATCTGAAATCTCAGGACATTCAACCACAATTTGACAAGAACTTGCTCTTTGTCTCTCCCTTTCAAGCCACTGTGTAAACCATCATCTACAAGTTGGGTAATGGTGAAACTGCAAGTTTCTTCTAAACCCAGGTACCGCTGTCATAATGCAAGTGAAATCGTTAACCTTTGTAATGCCTTCCGCTGTGAGCGTTCCTCTTAAATCGGACTGCTTAGTCATTCGAAAAGCTGTGAAGCATGAAACCGTCCTGCGCTTGTGATGTACATATATGAATGATGATGACCAAAGGATGCCGACAAGAACCTACCAGTTGATGATATTTATCTGAAAATAATATTTCAAATATTTTTAATCAATGTATTTCATTTATTGTACTGTCGATATCACAGACGGTAATAACAACTTCTAACCAACTTAATAATTTGCAGTTCGGAAAACTTCAGACAAAACAAACAATATCACTCGCAAATTTAAAAGTTCCCGCCATTTGTTGCTCGATACAACTAGGATTAACGTAAAATGTTGTGTGTAAACACTGGTTTGTGATTTAGTAGTTTGTACGGCGGTAGACTTACACACTCGAGTTGAAATCGCGACTATAACAAGGTGCGAAAATCTATTTCAAATGTGTTGTAAAACCCAATTCAAGTTTCAAAAGTGTTATACAATTTTAATCAACAGTTTGTAACTTCCAGTATCTCCGGACCGCATGGTGCTAAACCTGCAGGTAACAGACTGAACGTTTTTATAAACAAAGGATTGGATTAAATCACACATATATGGAGATTTTATATTTGACACATCAATCTTGTAAACATAGACTTTTTGTCGCTAAAAAACATATACCCGACACTGTTAATGATTTTTACGAAACATCCACTTCCGAAGCTTCAGCAAATCTGAACATGTAAAATGATCTATACACAGTGCTGTTGATGTTTCTAGAATGCTCTCGATGAGAAAAAAGCTCACATGAGGCGTAGCAATCTTTCCCCTGGTATCCACGCTGAAAAGCGACGCCAAGTCACTCAGGATTGATTCTTCGATGTCAAACAAGTGTCTATTCACCAGCAAACAGTATCTCCCACTTCTCAAATTGCATTTGTGTTTGGTGTTGCATAGGTTGCAGCCACACAGAAATATTTTTGTGCTATCATTTTTGTGGATATCGATTTTAGCGGTGAATTGGGACGCATTTGATAAGTGAATGATAGAAGCAAAGGTTTAAGATTCAAGATTTATAGTTGAGAAAGTTATTAACTTTACAATAACCATAGAGTCGAACTATATGTACAAATGTATAGATATGTGTCAATAAATTCAAAATCAATGTGATGAGGATAGTTTATTGAAGGTTGGGTGCAAAATTTGGATTAGCTGTCATATAATCGTCAGGTTTCGATTTGAATATAGATAAGCTGTTTGAGCTCACCCAATCCGCAGGTAGAGAATTCCAAACAACGCACACAAGCACCGAATAGAAAATACCTACGGCAGTTTCGTTTGGAGTGTGGTATTTCCAACATGCAACAATTACCACGGCTGTTGCTCTGAGTTCGAAGGTGGAGTAATATGTCCAGGGGCTGGAAAACAGTATTAGGTATACTGTATGTGAGGATGAGATCATCTCAAGTGCAAGTGTCTTCAGCTCTATTCGTCTGAGTCGCTCGGAGAATGGTGTATGTTCGAGTCCATTAACAAGCTTCGAGGCTATCTTATATATGCGATCCAGAAGTTAAAAGTCTTTTTTTGGCCATAGTGTCCAGGATTATGCAGCATAGTCTAGAATCTGTAATATATATGTGTTCATAATGAGGAGAAACACACTAAAGAAAAACGTTCAAATATCCTCCCTAACATACCGAGCAGCCGAGACGCGCTTTTGTAAACGGCTTTGCATTGTAGATCATTTTTCAAACTACGCAAATCCAGACACCCTGGTAATTTTTTCTTCGGTGTACTCCAGGTTCCTGTCGCCGAGCTTGTATTGATAGGAAAATCTAAAGTCACGACCGATCTGAATGATCTTCGACTTTCGCATATTCAATGACAGTTTATTTTCGGATGACCATTTGTACCAAGCATTCAAATCTTTCTGTAGTAAAATACAATCATCAGCATTGCTGTTTCGCCTCCATACTTTTATATCTTCAGCAAACAAAACCATCTTACTCTCATTTGGTATTGATATATCGTTCATATAGACTAGGAACAGTATTGGTCCACGCACTGTGCCTTGGGAACATCGCTAGTGACATCGATTTTCTTCGATAATAGGCCGTCCTCGAGAACTCTGTTGTGTCTGATGCTCAGGTAATCACCTATCAATTCATATAGTCTTTCAGAAATACCTTGTTTCTTTAGCTTGTTTAAGAGTAAATTATGATCCACTCTGTCTAAAGCTTTACAAATATCCAGGTAGCACGCATGAATACAGACCCCCGCATCTACAACACTCGTCCAATCGTATAACCTTGTCAGCAAATTTGTTAGAAGAGCGATTTCTGCGAAATCCGAGTTGGGCAACTCTCAAACGTTCGTTCGTTTCCAGATGTTGCACCATTTTTGCGGTTATTATTCGCTCAAAAACCTTTGATACCGATACGGGTGTTATGTTTTCAGGTTTCCTGGATTACTTTGCATCGCGTGCCCTGGAGGCCTCTGGGAACAATATACTGAACGTTTAAACAGAAAACACTGTTTGGCCTGATTTGACCTGATGCAAATACATCAAATCTCAGTACTATGCCACCCGTTGGGACCGA
>JACCGJ010000127.1:6252-28119 GCA_013407085.1 Atriophallophorus winterbourni
GTCTGAGAAAGGGGGTGATTTTCATTGGAGACACCGTTTGACGTGTTACAACGCGCCTTGCTTCCTTTGTCAATCCACCCAGACAGTGTCTATGTTTATATAATAAATTATCTATTAGGTATGAAGTAAAAGAGCACGGATTTCGCTGTCCATTCTCGCGATGGCTTAAACATTATGGTACATGAAAGTCAATCACTCATTTTGTTGTTATCCATTCATTGTCATCTTTACAAATGTGTGAAGCTCTACCTCAACCAGTCCATCGCTCCTGTCCGTCCGTAGCTAAACTAGAAATCAGCCTTTTCTGTCCAAGCACCCCTTTCAGTGGCTGACCAGTCTAAGCACGCTGCCGTATTCAACCCTGTGTGTTGAAACTGCTTAGATTTCTTCGTCGACATCAACTGTCTCAAAATTTGTGCTGTCGCTCCGGTAGTTTCTAACGCGGTGTTACCATTACGCTCAAACAATCTTGCGCAAACAAAGAAGCTCGTCGATTATCTTGTGATTGAAGTGGTCAACATTTGTTCCCGTATTGTAATACTACCCGCAGTGAAGTATTTTGCGCCTGCTTCAAAACACTCTTGCGCATGATTTTCTCTATATAACTCTTAGTGGTCACCCGACTTCTTAACCAAGCGAACTGTCCCACAAAATCGACAATGAGAAGTGTTCTTCTTAGCCCACGTGAAGTCTGACTGTGCGGCATTTTTCCTGAATCAGGCTTGTGCTTTCATACCATCATACCATACCATATTGTTCTGACTAGTCATGCGCAAAAACGAAACCTACTCGTTGAAGCACTTTATCACTTACCTATTTTTGATAAATTCGAGTTTTAACTCTATGTAGCCTAGATCGTTGCAAACGGTATAACTTTCTGCTGAAAAATTCCCGTCTATGCTCTCACTGTTTTCGTTTCAGATGTGGGCGTAACTATTGTTCCCGACACCGATACGCAGAGACCCACTCATGCTCCTACGACTACAAAGCAGAGGGTAGACGCGCTCTACTCGAAGCCAATCCGGTTGTTACCGCGCCAAAATTACCCAAGATTTAAACAAAACGAAACACCTTCGTTTTCTTTTCTTTTCACATACTACTAACGCAATCTGCACGACTTTACACCCGTACATAATGTGCTTTACCTGTACACACACACACACCCCCGCTCCTTGTGTACCGTCACATTCCTTATTCCTCGTATGTGAGTGCTGCTCGCGCGACTATCCAAGAGACCGGTTGAGTTCATTCACTGACCTGCGCTACGCGTCATCCTCCGTCTGTACTGTATCATCCGTGACTGTGATTCGCAAGCATGCAGCTCCGCCAGCCTGTATGATCATCCAGTCGTTTCATTCGACCGAGTTTCGTGTATTTTGATCCGTTTTTTGTTTATTTCTCTTCTTATCTGTACCGCTCAATGTGTAAGCCACCTACGTGACAGCTTAGCTTTAAGGCTTCGTGTGAAACGAGATAACACAACAAAAAACGTCAAGTCTAGCTTGTAGCATTTGGTTTAACCAACTTGCATAGGCCGAACTTTTGGCTGTGGGGATTCCAGCAAACACCACCGCTTCCTTTTCGTCTTGTGCTTCTTCTTCTTCTTCTTATTCTTCTGTATCCAAGTTTGCGTTTGTTTCCCCCAATATGTGTGTTTATTTGTCGTTCATTTGTTTGTCCTTCATGTTGGTTCCGTAGCGCCTTTCATCTTCGTCCTGAGGTCTCTTTCGTTTCGGTGTTCTCGCAACAGACAGCGCATCCGCCCCCTCTATTGCTTGTCTTGTTGCATTGCTGTGAATTCGATGTTCCTTCGCCTAAAGTTGGTCTATGCGCAGTGTTTGCAAATTTTATTTTGTGACGCGGTAAATACAAAATCACAATATTGATGTAAGTGTTCTTTCCTTGCGACTGAAATCATCATTATCACAGACAGCATTACACCGGTAGCACGTAACGAATGCTTAACTGCCACACAAACATGAAAAAGTAAAATCCTAAAAGGTGGTGAAGGGTGGGACTTAAATAGCTACGGATTTTATAGAAGTGTAAACGCATGTAAACTGGAACCCCGGGTGGAACATGCATTCAAACAAGTTTCGTGAACGAGTAGAGCGACTGAAATCTGGACAGGACGGATACGGTAAACTTTGAGAAAATAAGAAGACGGCTTTAGTGAATACTTGTTTCAATTCCGCCACACTGCGTGAATCAAGGAATTTAATATTTTTCTTTGTATTGATATGACAGCATATTCTTGGTTAAATAAGTCATGCAGTTTATGGTTCGTTCTTTTCTGCTGATCCTATTCTACGATTATGTTATCATTTTGCCAGATTAAAGTGAGATATAGTGAATAGCATCTAGAGATCTGCTTGCTGTGGTCTTGGGAAGTAGCTATGTATCATTCTTTCGATGGTTGACGAATCAGGACCAATTAACCTTGTTTGTAAATATGGAGTAGATCATGATTCGGGGATTAGACGTATTGAAGTTGTTGTTGACCCCCTTTGGTCGGTTTCGACGATGGGTGTACATCATGCGCGTGATGGTTTCAGGCTCCGCAGCTTTTAGAATAAATAAGCGGTCCCATTCGTCTCTCAGGCAGTACTCGGTCAATCGGCGTGATCTATGCTCAGCGATATCCGCTCTTCCCCACCTTGGAGAGGACGCTTTACACAGCACCATCAAAGTGAATAGTCTAGAGCAAGTTTTTCCCAATTTGTATCATCAATGCCGAGAGACGTATTGAAGTTGTTGCTGACTTCGTTTGGTCGATGTCGACCATGGGTGTACATGATCCACAGCTTTTCGAATGACTAAACAGGTGGAACAATCGCTCCCACCGTTATATGCAGTACTCGGTCAATCGGCTGGTAGCGTGAATTGCGTTTAGCAGGAAAGAGCTATATCAGCTGTTCCTCAGCTTGAACATGACGCTCTGTTAGACTCTTAATTTTTTGAATGCGTAAAATATCACTTTACCAACACAAATTTACGACGCCAAATTCGCGTTTCATTGGCTTGCAGTCTGCTGTTTAAGCATGGTCCCCATGCTTACAATGCGTACACCGCGCTACAAAACTGGTAACCGTACTATACAACAGGCTATACGAGGAGGGGATTGCAACTCGGAACCTGTTTGACTTTTTGTAGCGTCGTGTCAGGGGTGACTTGGTCCTGCTGTTCATCATTCTGCATACAGTGAATCATCCACGTGTACACCTGTTTCATCGGCAAAAAGCGCGCGGTAACAGATCTCATGGCTACAAGTTAATTCATCCACACTCTAGATCAAATTATCGAAGGTTCTTCGGTTCACTCCGAGTTTTGTTTTATATGGAACTCTCTGCCCCCACGTATAATTTCTGCATCAAGCGTGAACATGTTCAACGCTGAACTTGACAAGTATATTTTCACCAAATCCAACCTCGCATCGGAATGCACATGCTGATTTTTCATATTCATAAGACATTTGTGTTGTTTTATGCATTCACCGTATTTTTAACCTATGGTTACTGTAAAGTATTTACAGTTTGGGCCATCTAAACTTTGAATTACTTTGAATCATCAGAATCTCATTCTCATGCAATAACAGATCTAAGTTGTCATTGCGCATCGCATTCAGGTGGTATGAAAATAAAACCTACTCATTTATAAATAACTGCTGATCCTAAACTTTTTAAACGTCGTCTCATTGCATATTTTAAGGAAACCTTTTCCAAAAGTGATTAATTCTGTGGTATTATTTTTCCCATGGAATCCTTCAAATAGGTTACGCCACTCATAAGAGATGGTCAAACATCTTGTGTTTGTAAAGATAGCAGAGTGACATTGAACTGTCGATTGATGAAGCAAAGCTGTAAAATTGAGGAGCCAGAAGCGATCTCATCTCGTTTACATTGTCCATGTATTCTATCGAAAATAAATCTAAAGTATGCCAGTTTACAGATGACGCTTGATAAAGCATCAAGTGAAGCTACAGCCATTACCACACCATTTAGATTATATCGTTATGTGTTTCTTATCAATTTATCTTTTCACTGGCTGCATTTCAAGATATGAGGATGAATATTATTGGTTGTCTCCCAATTGTTGAATTTTATCAAGACCACCTTAGTATTCATGAACCCGTTACTTTTTCATGCTAAACACACGTTAGCTTAACTCTCGTTTCAAATATTATAACGTGAAAATAAATCCGGGAAAATGCGCAATTTTTGTTTAAGAGATTGATTGCCTTGGACACCCAGGTTTTGATACAAGTGCGCTGTGCAGTCGAATTATTTTGAGCCGCTCATTATCAAGATATATTGCTCTAACACTTACAGGTAATTGGATATATTATACTTGCATGTACCACTTTCGTGCATTTGTTATATAATGCGAGCTTATTCGGATTTATCGTGATGTTCCCATATTGGATCTACGCACGCAACTTCGTTAATACTCATCAAGCATGTAAGTATTCTGCGAGACCACTTACGCCTAAACTTCACAAAAAAGAGAAAGTTCAGAGCAAAAACCTCACACATTATAAGTAGTCGATGAATTTTATAAAGCACGGAAAGACTTTAAACATAATCTGCACCATTATTTTGGATTAAGAATTCAGCACTTTCAACCAAAGAAAACCTGACCTTGAAAATTCGTTCGGTATTTGCAATTGAATTGGCTTATATGTTATGCACCTGGCGTCGTTAATTGGGCTTTCTCGTCGCCCGAAGTCCAAGGATCAAGACAAAGGACGGTCAGTTAAATCATTTTTTCAACGAAAAGGTCATGGAATATGTACTACTGAACTCGTATTTGCTCCTAGCACAAAGTGACTTACACCACCTTATAGTTGCTGACGTAACTTGGTGGAAAAGACAACGAGCACCAAATGGTCGAATTCAAGAGCACCAAGGAGTATTGTTCTTCTCGACGTTTCATAAGATCTAAGAAATACAAAGGTTTATTATTCACAGATTTATTCATAGATGATTCATTCATTGATGATATGCGGGTAAAAAGCTATGTTTTACAAGACCCACAAAGATGTACATCGGTTCGGATGGTAAAAATATCAAAACATTGTTAGAGATCATTATCAAACGTGAAAAACTTACTTGTACATGTGGACATCTAGTGATTTGTAGAAAACGTCAATGGTTCCTGATTGTACCACGTGAGTAGGCAAACTGTTCCACAATTGCATATTGCGAACGGAAAATGCATATTTGCGGCAGTTCAACCTGCTATGCTGTTGGTAAAGTTTAGATTGGTGACCACACAGATGTGTGTTATGGAAAAGATGAAACAAACGACTGCATGGATGATTTGTTTGATTAAGCACTGTCCAAATAACTAGTAGTGCTCATCGTCTCCGTCTGTATTGAACATAATGCAAATTTCATATTTTAAGTCTTATTTAGTATGGATAATTAGTAAGTCTAAGAACGAGTTGTGGAGTTTCTAATAGCTAAGTATCTTTTCGATCAAGGATCCTATTCCAGTATAGCCTATTCGATATGAGGATGAATATGAGGTTGAAATTAATTTGCAGACAATGTTGGGGTCAAACAAACCTAGGACTCTTCTACGGAGACCCAAGTAGCCTTCAGATTTAATGGCAGCGAGTTGACATTGAATTGAGTTCATTAAGTCAGATTGGATAATCGAGCCTAAACCTTGTTAGGAGGATTCGGGTTTAATAACAGTACGATCTAGATAATATTCTTTGCTCAACTTGCTGTTGAGCGACAATAAAATGCATTTCGAAGCATTCGGTGACATTTCGTTTTCTATGGACTAGGTGTAAATCATATTGAGATCCCGTTGCAGGTTCTGTATGTCGGCTGTGGAGTTTATTTTGAGTCAAAGCTTTGCATCATCAGCGAAGATAAGCACCGACGACTGCACTACAATATGCAAGCCGTTTATATATATTAAAATCAAAAGCGGTCCAAGGACTGATCCTTGTGGGATACCACGGGTAACTTTACTCTACCTGGATATTTAATTTTTGACTCTCACGTACATCTCACGGGATATCAACCATTCTTTAATCCATGCATGGAGTTTACCCTGTATTCCGTAGGTGAGTAGTTTCGACGAAATTATTTAGTAATTGACAAGATCGAAATCTTTTGAGAAATCGGTATAAATCATGTTAACGAAGTTGCCGGCATCAAGAAGCTTAGACCAAGATTCTCTTGCTAATAGCAAGTTTGTCAGGCAAGATCATTGTTTCCTGAATCCATGCTGTGCCTTGAGAATTGAATTAATAATCTGAAACTGATTCCGCAAGGCATCAGCTATGATGGACTCCATTAATTTCGCAGCACTGGTAATAAAGCCATAAGACGAGAGTTAAATGAATTTTTCTCTCGTCGGCCTTGTAAATGGGACTAATCAGGTCAGTTTTCCAAGTTTCTGGCACAAAGCTCTGCTCGAACATTTTCGTGAGCACGCCAGACGTTCGTATTGCCAATTCAAAAGATAGATTATACGAAATGTTTGAGTGAACCTGTTTTCTTCATCGTCATTAAATTTGTGTGATGAACGTTGGGGATATATTCCACCCCGTGAAGAATTGGCAGGCTGCAGCGGTCAGTGTTTGAAGACTGTCCATTAATCGACACTTGTGACATTACTGATGCATATTGTTGTCGGGAAACGTTTGCACAATCTTTAAATGATGTTACTGTACCAGTAGCTCATGAAAGTAAAAAGCTAGATCGTAAACAGTGGTCATTTATTACAAAGATTATCGGTTCCCCAAATTCTGTGGTCGCGGACACATACCGAATATCTTGTCCGCGAACTACCAACGAAAATGCTCAAACCAATTTAAGGTTACATGTTTGTCAAATAACATGGCGGATGCTGTCCGATCATAACTAAAATTGTAAAAAAAACATGGATTACCTTTTAACTTTGGATTTTGCAATCCCAATGCAGGTGCTGAGGTCCAATTGAGGCGTTTTATTACGAAATCATCTGGACTGACAAAAAGACTCCAGCGAAAATACTTACACTTGTTTCAAGAAACGACAAAGTTCCGGCTTTGACAGCGTCGGACAAATAAAATCTGTTACAACTCAATGTTACATTATAAAAGCTCACTCAAAGGTCACTATGCGAATGCCCGAAGTTTGTTAAATAATTTGTCTGAACTTACCGCGCAGTGCAAACGATTATCACCCCACCTCTTCCCTGTTACTGAATCCTGGTTTGAATCGTGTATGACTAGAAGCGCTATGTCTATCTCCAACATGATACTATTAAGGAACGATTGCCCAGGAAAATGTGGTGGTGTGTCTCAACATTCTCACGAACTTCTTGGTGCATAAAGATTCACGATCTGAACCTTCAATCAGAAGATAATTTCTGAAGTAGTCTTACAAATGAGTCACAGGACGACTGCCTTAAGGGCACCCTGCTTTGACTTATGTTCAAAACGACAGGATTTTAGTGGTTCTACACTACGCCGGAGAGCTGCGAAGCTCCAAATTACTGGTCACGGGGACTTCAAACTTCATGATCTCTTTGCCAAATCAGATCATCCTCAACAATCAGGCGATCATAAATTCCGAGAGCTTATCGACATGCTTCCGCTGTATAACGCTGTGTCAAACTTCACTAACAAAAGGGTTCAGAGTTGCCGTACCTTTTGGATTTAATCTTTACTTCCGAGACAATGGCAGTCAATGGTGTTGACTACATTGGCTTCCTCGGTTACAGTGATCATTCTGTGTTGGGATTCATATATGTGTGCAGCGCTACATGAAGATATGAGTCCGCAAAATCGATCAATTACGCGAGTTTTTCTGAAGCACTTGGATTAGTAAATTGGCGGGTGCTTGATTATCACAAAAACAAAACACATTGCACGACACTCACAGAAAGACTACAGTCCAACATGTATCAAAATTCGGTTCAAACTTCGTAGTCGCAACGAAACTCTACTTTGGTTGAACACAGAAATACCAGTACGGATCCATCCTAGGCGACAATTTTTCAGAATTCGAAACAAAGGGAACCCTCTCATTAAGGAAAACAAGCAAAATTACCATTGCTTTCTTACTGTCAACTTACTACTTGTGATATCCATAGTTCTAATACTTATAATGACGAAAAATATATTTCATCACTTTGAATCACAAAATATACTATCTGTACCGCAGCATCGTTTTCGTAAATCATGGCTCATGCTTGACAAACGTGTTTACGGTTGACTATGAAGCTGGCACTCAACCTTGCGATTTGGACATGTCTAAAGCTTTTGACTGAGTTCATCACTTTCGACTACTGCAAAAGCTAAAGCCAATGGGAATCCGCGGACAGCTATTCGTATGTTTTGAAAGTTATATCAGTGGGCGGAAGGAAATCGTTCGTTCAAAGCAGTACAATCACGAGTTCGTGATTTCTCTAGTGGCGTACAGCAAGGTTCCGTCCTCGAACCAGCTTTTTCTTGGCTCACATCAAGGACCTAGCACAGATGCTATCATGCAAGGTGATTCTCTTTGCTGATAATATTCAATTTTTGGAGGCGGATAAAATCAACTGGGAACTGTGTCCAGCCGCAAAGTGCTTTCAAGTTATCTTCAGTCAAGGATGCCAAGTCTAATCCGAACAGATTTTATTGTTACGCACAACCACAGAGACAAACCAAGAAAGATATTGGATAATTCAAACTGGAGGACGAAAATGTAGATGATACCGACCGGCCCATGACGACTGCCTTCACAGGGTTTTTCTTTAGCGTTCGAAGATGGAATAAATATTCAAATGCGCCGTCTGGACTGCTTAGTCTGCCACCTGGTGCAGTGCATTAGACGAGTTTTCCTTCAATTAGGCTGAGGTGTATGACTCACTTAACCATTTTTGTGTCAACGAAGCTGAGGCATGTGATGGTATCTGTTCAATTATGATAAAGAATTTCAGTATGGTGCTTACCGAACCGTTGTACAACCAATTCAATTCATATTTGCAGCTCTAATTGTTTCCTAGTGAGTGGAAATAAACCGTAGTAATACCAATAAAAAAGACTTGTCGTCTGTCTATAAGTGTCCATGATTCACTCTCAAGGATGATGTGAAGTTCTGCGAATCAACCGATGAAGATGCGCAACCTTCACTGGGTCATTGATTGGTCATACCAGGGAGACCTCCCTGTGAACCTTATTAAGTACCAAATAGTGTCGGCAATGATGGATCGGACTGACTTTAAATGGAAGGACTAATGTGAAGCTGCAGCTCAGCGTGCACGCAAGGTAATTTTTCGGTTGAAGTCAGTGCTATCAAGCAAAAGACCTTATGTATTCTTGCCAATATATAAAGCATTGGTTTGACCGCATCTAGAATATTGTGTCCAGGACATCGTTCGACGCAAAACCTTATGCTGAACGCTGGAGTCTCTATATCACTTCATTCTCAAGCACCTCCGTTTATGCGGTGACTCAATTAAAGCCTTTGAAATCTCCAGGGATTAATTAGCGTCCCAATGAACGACTTCTTTAACTTAATTCCTGAGCTAGACATCGGTGGCCATTTATTTAATCTTGCGAAGGAGCAATGTCACATATTCCTTGAAACACTTTAAAGCTTTACTGTGGTAATTTTCTGGAACAACCTTCCAGAATAAATTATATCCTGCAATTCCGTTGTGAGTTTGAGGAGGGGTTTTGACCGCAACTGGGTTGAGTTTTTTCCCGAACACTCCCATAATAGCAATGCGAGTTTAGATAGATTTTTAAGCGTAAAAACCCGCAAAAAATAAATGTTAGATTTTCTGTTTTTATACACAACACTTATTCAGCTGACCTCTCACCGTGTAGTTGAATAGGAACTGCTTTGTTTTTTTACGGTTTTTTTACGAGATGCTCCCTTATTAGAATCAGGATAGTATCTTGGTACCGAAGGTTTCGAAAGGGCAAAAAGTAAAAAAAGGTTTTGGCGAGGTTAGAGGTTGCTTCTTTACAGCGTTTTAACGGAAAAAATTCTAGATATTAGATTTGTTCGCTAGCAACTTACTGTCCTGTGCAAATTTACTTGATACTGAAAATGAAAATTGCCAATAAAACATATACAAGGTGTTATTCTATGAAACTTATTAAGTGTAGACCCAGGCAGCTGGCACGTGAGCATATTTTCAGCAACCCTGTGGTCAATTTCTGAAACAAACTCCCAGATTGCATAGTAAATCTCCCAAATGTTTTCTGCTGTAAAAGGGAAATAAACGCTAAATGGCCTACCATATTTCCGCACATTGTCCAATAAAAAATACTTAAAAAACAATAAAAATTACATCTCATATCTGAGCAACCTGACAGCATGTTAGCCCACATCCAGTCTATGACTGTGCTGCACATTGCCTCGATTAGGCTAGTGATTTCATACATTATACATTGTTCACGCATATTATTGCACTGTTTACTGAATAGATGACCTCTCACAGTGCTGGTGAAGAGAAACACTACCGTACTTTCCAGATATCCGGAAACAAGAAAGTGTGGAATGTACCAACTGTATACTTAATATAAAAGTACCGGGTGCCTCACTGCATACAGTTGAAGGGAATCTGGGCGCGTGATTGGCTTTTAGCCACTTTCAATCATGTTGACCTTAAACTTGTACTTAAACTTGAACTTGTTTTCGCGCATTATTTAACGACTACAAAATGTCCAAGAGTGCTGCCTTATTCGGCGGACCTCAACAACCACAAGCTAAACACTTACTGCAATTTAGAGCAGGAAAAATGACTATGGATAAGGATAATTGGGTGCGAGCTGATCCCCGTAAGGGATGGGTGTACGTATATCAATCTGGTGACGGAAAATTGCATTTTTGCTGGATCGATAGGAAAACGCGTTTGGTCGAAGATGTAAATTGCAATCTGTTCACATATTTCAGAATTTCATCATCTCAGCCAAGCAAGCTGAATTCAAAAAAGTTCCTCAATGCACAACGGGCCGAGTTTTTCTGCTAAAATTCAAAAATTCCCAGCGGTTCTTTGTGTGGATGCAGGTACTTCTATATGCTTTACCTCTCATAACTTATTTAGGAGCCTAACAAGAAAAATGATAACAACATATGTAAACGAATAAACGATTTCATTACTTGCCCCCCTTCTCAGGTTACTCCACCAAGTACGTGATCAAGTACAAGTATAATTCGTAGGTGATCTGTTAAGTGGCTTCGAGGGACTCAACCAACTGTCACAAAGTGATCTCCTTGCTTTACTTTGTATGTTCCCTTTACTCAATAATCTTTTTTAGCAATGAGCGTAGGACTTGGAAGTGGTCTATCTTCTGAATCAGATGTGTGAGTTTGCTTTACACTCACTTTTATAGATTTTTACTGAATAAAGTTATACTTGAGTGCCACAGTTAGCTAACCTAAGTATGATGGATTTAATTCAACCATTCAAATCCACAGAAATGACCAATTTTAAGAGTACAGAGGACGTGAGCACTCCTGAAACTGAACATTGTTTAACTTTTGAAGTATTAAAACTGCTTTACATTGTATAGATGGATTCCACTTTCATCTTATTTTTCCTTAATCCGTAATAAATATCCATATCATGGACGTTCTAGTCAGTCAGGTTAAACTACTTGTCAACCTTTCGAATGCGCGAATTCATCTTTTAGTTCTTAGCTTGTTTCTTGTTGCGAGATGTTATTTGAATGTGAGTTCAACAAAATTTCATCACTCAATGTAATTTGTCGCTTCGTGATACTGAACGAATGCTTTATGCTGTGGGCATGATGCCTTCGTTGTATCATAGCAAGCTTTCCTCGTCACTTCACTTGACAGTATACAAGATTGAGCAAACACTCCATGAAGATGCTTACTGCAAGGCGCTACTGTGCACGGTTTCCAGCCATATCATGAAGCGTAACTAACCACTGCGCTGACTTTAGAAAGTGTACTATTTAGGAGCTTTAGCCTAGTATGTGAAACAGTTTTCCGTTTTACTCAATGTTGCTCAACTGTGTCAAATCCTACGAGTAGAATAATACGATGAATACATAATCATTTTCATATTCATCCTAGCATTACACCGGTAACGAGTACCAAGTGCTTGACTACCATACAACCACACTTCTATGATCAGAATCCACGCTATTGTTCCAGAAAGAGCGACCGTTCTCAATGCAGCCTATCCATCTGGCGCTGATCGTCTATGACTGTGCGGCACTTTGCCTGGATCAGGCTTGTTCTTCCATGATGGCGAGATGGTCAATTTGTGTCCATGGCTGATCATCGTTCGGCGGATGCAAAGTTGCACACAAGTGGCCGCTTTTTAAGCCTAAACGAAGTGCTACTAGTAAATAGTATGATGTGCATCTAAGTGAAGAAAGCGTTCGCCATCATCTTTTCGCTCTGCATGGAGACTAAATGAACCACCGAGTTGTGGCTAAGTAACATCTAGGCAGCCAAGTTGAGCATTCATGTCCCTAGCAAGTGTAATGAAATCAGAGCTCTTTGCATGTCGTAAGAATGTACAACGTTCATCGTAGAAGATATCTTTACTGTCATTAGTGCTACTATTAATCGGAGCATAAGTGGCAACTACGAACAAGTAGTGTTGATAGAAGTAGTTAGTCGGACGGCACATATCTTGCCTTTGACGGGAATCCAATCTAAAAGTGAGCTTTCTGCACGCGAACTTAGGACTATACCTACACCCGCTTGGCCTGAGGAAGAAGCAAAATAGTTACCTGAACAGCGCCAAAAGTACTTGTTAGAATGAGTTGGTGCAGTCAATGCGATTATCGTAGAGGGATCATAAAGTCTTGTCTCTGACGTCAACAAATGTCGATAGACAACGAATCTAGACATGGCAAGAGCAGCTTGCTGGCCCGATTGACGGAGGGTTCGTACATTCATGGCACCTATGATTGCAGGCGTGCGCGGTTTTATAAAGTGGGTTTTAGATATGTTAAGCTTGGAAAAGAAAGCACAAGCCTAGTTCAGGCAAAGTGCCGCACAGTCAGAGACTGCACGTGGGCGATATTACTGTCAGTTTGCCCAGGCCTAGACAGATATGAGGGGGTAACTAAAAATAGAAATAGAAAAAATTGGAAAGGGTTCAGATCGGCCGCTTATCATACTGGACGCTGAAGGATAAGTAATAAAAGCGGGGAAGGAAAGGGGCAGTACAAGATTGGAGAGTAGGACCAGCAATAGCTTGTTTTCGCATACCCACCACGATATATGCAGCAGGTATGCGACCCGATTTATCGTGCTCGACGGCAGATGCACTATGGAATCTGAGTTATTCGTGGTTGTCATGTTGCACTTCGGATGCTAAATTCCGTTTTCTTTGACATTGATGCACGATAGCGCAGTGTAATGCAGTGCATTTAGGCTTAAGTTCTATCAATCGGCCCATTCCAAAAAAGAAAGTTGAGATGGCGATAAAAGAAATGACATTGGGCGTTTTGTGGCAATTAATTTCCTCTGGTGTTGCCGGTTTATGACCTCATTAAATGTGCAACAACACATCTGTGATATTCACCTGGTGCCTCTGGTATTTATCAAATGTTTCATTTTTCTCAATTTAGCTCTTCTGCACAAGCCACAGCCGTTACCATAGGTAGGCATTTGAACACGGGGCACTTGGAAACACAAACAAAGCCTACGTCCTCCGTTGCCCGATCAGGACCCTTGACAACCTCTTCGGTATGTACTCAACCGTTTATGTATTACTATTTATTACTTATACACGGTTTTATATACAATCAGCTGGTTGTTTATTCCTTCCACGACGATAGACGAGTCTAGGCCTAAGCAATCCTGGAGTATCTGGCTTCGTGTGCAGTTTTCAGAAATTTGATACCTTTTCAGGTTCAAAGCTTGCGCTTTCATAGACTTCATGCATTTGAGACGGTTATTACATACTGTTTTATTTCATTCAGGATTAGGAGTTTACATTACTGCGTACACTCTCACTTCACTATCCATCCACCTTATTTCACATTCACCCGTTTCTTTGACCTAACTCTTAGGTATTATTTAATGGCCATCGTCTGAACGATGCCGATAACTCCAGTGTTCAAAATATGGCAAAAGTCTGGACGTTCATTCGAGCCTTATTCACAGAGCCTGTTAGAAGCTGGGAGAAACGATCTGTTGGCTAGTCATGACGTGTCGCGTTGGGATGAAGATACACACCTTAGCGCTAGGCTCAGTTGGGCGTATTCGTCTGACTGGATGGGGTTCGAAAGCTCCACCTGATAGTAGGCTGGAAACCTTACGAGATATGGCTACAATCCGAAGTCAGTAACACCAGTGTATTTTATTATGCGTCACTTGCAGTGAAACGACAAAAACAAACTTTTTGCGCATTTGCTTTTATATATTCTGCTTGCTGAATTTTTTTCTCACGCGCTTCCTCATCTGCCTTTCCGGCTTGTTTACTGCTAGGCACTTTGTCTGACTCCAGACTTGTACTTCATTATGATGACTTATACTTTGTAGTTGTTGACTTAGGTCGTTGTGGATCAAGGACTAGCATTTAATTATTTACGAGCTGACTGCTTTATTCACACACATTTCCAAGCTACACAAAATCGCATCACCGCTCAGCGCTTGTACAATTACGTTTGAATTTATCACATGGTTTTTGGTGTTCATACCCCGTCGATATGACAGTTTAAGCGCTATTCATAAATTGTACATTATACTGAATCACCAAATTGCTTTTACCTTAACTGTTTGGGCCTTGGTTATCTGGCAGTACATCTGCCCAGTTGTCGTCACTGACTGTATATCATCATCATGAAGCACAAGTCGGGCCAGACAAAGTGCCAAGC
This sequence comes from Atriophallophorus winterbourni, assembly GCA_013407085.1. Classification (NCBI taxonomy): domain Eukaryota; kingdom Metazoa; phylum Platyhelminthes; class Trematoda; order Plagiorchiida; family Microphallidae; genus Atriophallophorus; species Atriophallophorus winterbourni. The sequence continues at coordinate 21,059 of JACCGJ010000127.1, forward strand.
AATATGAAGCAGCAAAAGCATATATAGGTAAGCGGACTATACAAAAGTAAATGCGCAAAAAGGAGCTTGTTTTTGTAGTTTCACTGCATGCGATTTTTGATTTTTTTTTTTATATAAAATAATACCGGATAAAAATTATGACACACATAATAAAATACAATGCCGCCACTGACTTCGGATTGTAGCCATATCTCGTAAGGTTTCCAGCCAACTATTAGGTGGAGCCTTTGGACCCCACCCAGGCAAACGAATACGCCCAACTGAGCATAGCGCTACGTTGAGTTTCTTCATCCCAACGCGTCACGTCATGGACTGGCCACCCGATCGGTTCTCCCAGCTTCTGCCATGCTTTGCGAATAAGGCGCGGTACGGTAAACGGTGAGTAGTCAAAAGAGCAAACATAAGCGTTTCTCTCTATCCGTGGCCACCTGGTCCTAACGCCCGCTTGCAGACATCTATATGTTGCCACTGTATAACACTGTGCCAGGATTCAGGCTTGTAATTTGATGCATGATGTGGTCTGAAATCACAAGCCTGGATTCAGCCAAAGTGCCGCTCAGTTAGAGACTGCACGAGCGCTAGGATACTGTCAGGTTGTTCAGGCCTAGACTGATATGAGAAAGGACATATAGAAGAAGAAGAAAAAAAATGGAAATAGCATACAGCATGCAACTCACTACTGGTGGCCAATCGATTTAGCACGGTGTTAGTCGCACAGCACAGAAGTGCTACACGATTGCACATCCGTGCATCATTCATGCGTACCACATAGGTCTGTATTTCTGTAGTACATCAGTGTAATAGCGATTTCTTCTGTATAATGTTTATCTGTTGCACTCATTACAGACATAGTTCTTGCTTTCAGAATGCCAGCAAACGCGCGGAGAAAGCCAAAATTCAGCTACAAGATTTGAAGAATATTCTCTCTTCAATTTCAAGCAAAGGTAAACATTCTGGAGCATCACTTTTCCTCATCTTTGGTTGTTGTGTTGTAAAAGTGGATAAATTGATCACGAATATGAGTATCGATTTTAGTAATAACCACCCATTATTGTCTTTCTAGCTTTCACATATTGTTGTTTCATTGCTGACTTATGCTGTACTAGTACGAATAATGTGGTCAAAAACGTCTGATCCGTGATTCTTAGAAATGACCAATGAATAGTGTTGTTCACATCCTTCATACAACCGGTTTCTGACTGTTTGCCCTCATCAATTGGAGACAGTAATATCAGGTTAACTGAACCCCATACAATGGGAATGTGAGCAACACTATACATTGGTCAATTTTAAGCTTGACCCGGAATCGCTTTGCTATTATTTGAACACCGTTTAACAATGGTTTCCAAGTTAAACTTCGTTTTCCACTGTTTCAAGACTCACTGAACCCAATCTTACTGTCTCCACCGTCTTATATCTCTCGAGGCCTGGGCAACTTGACGTGCAGTCTGTGACTGTGGAGCACTTGGCCTTGAACTATTCTTGTGACTCATACATGCATACTCCACGGCAAGCAACCAGAAACCGGATGTGGTTTGTATTCGCGGGGAATTTGAGCAACATTACGCATTGCTCTGGTATTATGTCGTTATTTCATTTCATATCGTGCCGTCGACTCCATAAGTTTGCTCCGTACATCCTGTTCCAAAGGTTGTCATAGCCGGGGGTGGCAGTGGCGATAAGCTCCCACTGTTTATAAAATGCTCCCATATGGCGTGCTTCTCAAATAGCCTCTGACAACCAAGTCCAGCTTCTGGCCTGCACGAGTTGCTCCCCGAGCCCGACGGAACTGCTTCTACCAACAGGAGAAGGGGCGAGTGACTGGCGCCTGAAAATCAGTTTGCTTCGGGCAGATGGAGTTCGTTAGCCTGGGAAGGCATTTCGTCTAAGGGAAGGAAAACCCAGATTTTAAACCTCCACTGTCTTGCGGGATACCTAATCCCGGGAAAGGCTTCGGGAGAAAAACCTGGAACAAAGTCTGGTAGACGGTTATTTAGTGCACACCACCTCTTTCTGTCAACTCCCTGCTGCCTTGCAGGTCGCACTCGTTTGTGCAAACGCTAGAGAATCTGACTCGAACAAACGCCAAGTGGTGCTGGGGACGCCGCTTGGTACCCAAATTCCCAAGAATCTTCATTGAAGCCGACTCATCCTCCAGAAGGAGATAGTCGCACACAAGACAAGTCAAGTCCATGCATCCACTTCCGCTTTCTCAGTTATTTTTCCGAGTACTGCCATTACACCTTATTTTGGTAGAGCAGTGATGTAAGCTGCTGTTCGCAAAATTTACAACCGCGGGGGGATTTGAACCTGGGCATACCGATTGCAAAGCGCATCTTTCAACCGCTTTACTCCCGTGACACAACTGTCTAGTATAAACATCTAGAATGCTTCAGTAGCGCCCTTTTCAGGATTTTGAACATGTCATGGTTGTATGGCAGTTAAGTACTCGGTATTTGCTACCGGTGTAATGCCGTTCGTGAATTCGAACGTCCGTTTGGTAAACTGCGTGTGACTTGTTTTTAAATTGTGTCGATTGATTCCTAAACAAAATGATCGGCTTCATTTTACACGACCACCACATCGTAGCTTGTACTGAAACATGCGACAAATCACGTTCCAGCAACATTCGACATTTGTTCGAGTGTTCTTATTTCGATTCTGTGCGTTCATTTGAGCTCAGTTATCGTCAGCATACCGAGGCCTTAAACTGTTGACGGATGCAATCTTGTTCTCATTGCAACTTCCGTTTAGCCAATGTAGCACTCTGTTTCTTGTGAAAAATTGAGGTATTTTACAACTGGAAATCGGTAAACCTGGTGTAGTATTCGTTTCCGTCATGTAGGATAAATGACCTTGCGATCGACTACTTTTAACACGTAACGATTCAGTTCAGCATCCGTACAGGTCCGTGTGTGATTGTTTTTCGTCTTCCTTGTATCTGTGATTTATCTAGCCCCTGAGCACAAAGTGGATTTGAGTGATGGCCTAAATGTTGCTGCCATACGTGATCTGCTTCAACGTCCCGATGTTCAAGCGCGTTTGGTGCCTCATCTGCCTGTGGTGGACTCCAGTCAGTCAACGTCAGATCCTCAGTCTTCGCTGATCAAAAATATCCAGTCCAGCGAGTTTATCTCCACTTTGAAGGTTAGTTCCATGTGGTTCAGTACATCTTTTTACTCAGTATTGCTGCAAAGGTTTCAAATAGTTTGATTAAAGGTTTTCGAGTGATTTCCGCCACAAAGATATCTAAACGTCTCCGGATGTCTGCAGGATTTGAGCTAAGCATCTCTCACACCTTATGTATCCCCCTTTTCAATCCAGTGGATGTCACAACAACAATTTCTCTGCATTTTGCATGTTCATCTTGAAATTTGTTTCCTTTTTTAATTCATATATACTTTCCCTATGGTCCGATTTACTTACCTAAAGGTTTTTTCTTTGGAGTATGGTATGATATGAAAGCACAAGCCTGATCCAGGCAAAGTGCAGCACAGTCAGAGACTGCACGTGGGCGAAGATACTGTCAGGTTGCCCAGGCATAGACAGATATGAGGAAGAAAAAAGAACAAGAAATAGTAGTGAGACTCCTGCCTGTTTCAGCATGCAGCTCACAACTTGTAGCCAATCAATTTAGCACGATGTTAGCCGCACAGCACAAAATACTACACGATTGCACATCCGGCCTAGGTAACCGGACTATATCTTAGTCCATGTTCTGTCTACTGTCGTGCGGCACTTTGTCCGATCGCAGGCTTACGATTTCATACATATTTACCTGTGAACCCTAGGAGACTGGTGTTGAAAACATGTCTATAGTTTTGTCTCCAGCACTACGCTTCCTGTCCTTCGCTGCATTCTCTGCTTCATTGTGAACAGGGAGGAATCCACCTCATTTCTTCTGGTGGTTTTCCCGTCAACTTTGATATACAGTGGCAAATTCTAATGAGGACAATCTTACCGCATTTCGTTTCTCTGTCCTCTTGCTTACTATTACTAACTAAACTGCGTTTCTGCGAACTTCCCGGGTACTCGTTCACAGCTTGCCCATCAAGTTGGTTCATTAGGCTATCTGAAGTGGAGCTTCGCGGTGCGTCATTCAACCACCATTTACTCAGGTTCGTTGGGTTTCAGCGTCAGCGAATTTGGTTTCAACTCTTGTATGCTGTATCAAATCACAAGCAAAGTGCTACACAATCAGCGACTGCATGTGGGCTGAGATACCGTCAGGTTGTCCAGGCCTAGACACGCGGGAGAGTACAGTAAGGTCGCAGTGGTCCTCTGGTTTGTTGTCGCATGCATCCCTGTGCACTTTGCAATTTACATTGGCTTGCGCTGTGCAGAGGTACTGCACAATTGCACATTCATGTTAACTTTTGATCATATTCTTTACAATTACCTCATTAGCAGCAGTGCCATTCGCGTACGGATGTGTAATCGTGTAGTATTTTGTGCTGTGCGGCTAACATCGTGCTAAATTGATTGGCTAAAAGTAGTGAGCTGCATGCTGAAACAGGCAGGAGTCTCACTACTATTTCTTGTTCTTGTTTCTTCCTCATATCTGTCTAGGCCTGGGGAGCCTTGCAGTATCTTAGTCCATGTGCTGTCTCTGAATACGCGGCTCTTTTCCTGGATCAGGCTTGTACTTTCATATCACACCATAGCGCCCTTCCGTCACTGCCTCCCGGCTTGCAATTATGGTTTATCATTGATTGTTTTTGCTGAAAGTCACATGGTACCCGCCGGTTTCCATGTCTAGCGTTTCTATTGCTTGGACCAGTCTGATCATCTAGACTGTATTTACTATGGCGAAACGCCCATGACTATTTTCCATTAATTTGCAACAGGAATGCAGTCAAGAAATTAGGTCTCTATTTACAACTCTGGAACTATTCCAGGGCTTACTTCATCCACAGGTGAATGGACCTTAATCAGTTCATGAAACACTGATTTCAGGCGAAAGTCGCCTGTGAATTCGGTGGTTTTCGAGACCGGAGGTACTTACAGTCAGCGATTTGATTGCCCGAAAAGTCCCAAATTTATAGCTGCTGCAAACTTCAACGTATGTTGCCTCGGTAATATGGATCTGACATTTGTTGGGTGTTGGGACTATTCTTTTCCCATGTGTGTGTCATCTACTGAACGAAAATTCGGATTCAGCTACCGCGATAAAACTCCGAATCTCGTTTGCTGGCTCGCTAAAGAATGCCATTTAACCGCCCTCTCCTTATTTTTGTCACCCTTCTGGTTTCAGTCATTTTCCGCTGCTTTCCACACTGGAGCTCTGGCACCGGCTTTGTCACAATTCAATCTCGGTGAACAAGCTATCGAAGCTGCCAAACGTGGTGGTAAGTCGTAGACTGTTACTGTTATTATTGTGCGACTATCTCCTCCTGGAGACTAAGTCGGCTTCAATGAAGAGTCTTGGGAAAGCGGTTACAAAGCGGCGTCCCCGGCACCACTCGTGGATGTTGACCGTTGTCCAACCGTACTCTTGAATCTCCTATTGTACTCACGTTAATCAACCGTCATCAGAGGCAGCATTACACCGGTATGGTATGGAAGCTCAAGCCTGATCCGGCAAAGTGCTGTACAGTCAGACTGCACGTGGGCTAAGTTACTGTCAGGTTGCCTAGGCCTAGACAGATATGAGGAAGAAAAAACAACAGGAAATGTTAGTGAGACTCTAGCCTGTTTCAGCATGCAGCTCACTACCTTTGATCAATCAATTTGTCACGGTGTTAGCCGTACTGCACGAGTACACATCCGTGCACTACACCGGTAGAATGTACCGAATGCTCAACTGTCATACGACCATGAAAAAAGTGAAATCCTGTAAGATTAGGAAGGGTGTGACTTAAACAGCAACGGATTCTATGGAAGAGTAACCACAAACAACCTGGGATGAGGTGCCTACACCTCGAATGGAACATTCATTCAATTATAAAGGATCGCCGATAGTTTGTAATGGATCTGATAGAGGTGTTTATTGGTAAAGTTTCGCTTTTGGCACCGCAGCTTCGTCAAACCAAGCGTGTCTGTACGAACAGAGATAAGGTTTAAATTGCATTCACCTGCCCAATCGTAAGCTCGATAATGGCTGCACAAACCATGTTGGGCGCTGAGCTTGTTAAGATAGACCGGCAAGATTAAGATCAATTGGCGCACCACCACCACCCTTACATGCTGTATAATCCACAATCTTGGCGTCCAGTTCTGCAGTGGGTGAACATTAACGAGCGTGGCCCCTAGTGTGCGCACGGATTGCGCAATCAAGCTAATCTCTCCGTGGATGTCATTCACACCAGCCACGACCAAAACAATTACAAGGGATTATACAGCAGGTCAATTGACCTTAATCTCGCCTTTCTATCTTGAAAAGCGCAGCGCCCACCATCGTCGGTGTTGTTTTTAGGATTGGTTAGGCGAATGCCATTTAAATCTCATCTTGTCTAGGCCTGGGCAACCTGGCAGTATCTTAGTCCACGTGCAGTCTCTGACTGTGTGGCACTTTGCCTGGATCAGGCTTGTCCTCTTGTTGTTAAACCTGATCTCTGTTCGTACTGTCGCCATTGATCTGACGAAGATTCTCTATCAGAAGCGAAACGTTGTCAATAAATTACGCTCTAACCGATTAATTACAAACATTTTCCACTACCCTTGCTGGCTCACCGATAGTTTTCACATTTGTGTGCGTAGCAATATCGATTTTTGATTATCCTCGTGATTTTGTACATTTCACCGTAAGCCATGTTCCACTGTCTTGTGTCACCTTGCGTGTTTTGAGCAAATCAATATAAATCTTGTCGTTATCGACGACTTTATTCATATGACTATGAACGAATAAAATCTTGTGACTTAATTCACGAGTATTGTCGCCGCATTTTCGAAAACTGTTCTGTGTTTGAATCGCTTGTCTGACCGTTTGCACAATCATAGCAAGCGATATTGTTACCATTGCAAAACATCGAGAAACCAGTTTAGCCTAAAATCAACGATTGTATGGATGTGCACTCTTGCAGTATCTCTATGTGTGGTGTGGTACTAACGCCGTGCTAAAT